>APFE031492578.1:0-19149 GCA_000404065.3 Pinus taeda | reverse complement strand
CTCTTCGCCCTCCTCTTTCGCCGCCTCCCAGTCCTCCTACCCTTCCTCTGCCTCCTCTCCCTCTTCCTCCTTGGCTTCCTCCCTCGTTTCTGCCTCCTCCTCCTCTCGTGCCTCCTCCCCATTGGCCTCCTCTCCCCCCTCAGGCTCCTCAACCTTTGCCTATTTCCTCCTCCTCATCCTCCTAAGAAAAACATAAAAAAAAGTTAATTACATATCATTTCATTGACTCTATTTATACTAGTTAGGATACTTACATGTTTTCATATTATTTTACAGTGAATGATAATTTAGTTATCAATACTTGAATTTTAATCCCACAAATAATCTAAATAAAAAAATGCAATATAAATAATTAATTATATGTTCTCAAATGTAATTGCAAATAGCTTCCTCGACATTTGGAGCAAATCAAGTTAGGGTGCCCCAAACACAAAATTACAAAAACATTCTATGTAAGACCAATACCTTCCCGATTAAGATGTATTTCTAATCTAATTACAATTGATCACCGTTATACCAAAACATATCGATCTTTCGAAATTGTAGCCATTCGGCTTTTCTTGTTATTTGTGTTTAAATCTCAAAAGAAAATTTAATTGCCTAGTGATGGGTGAGGAGACGAATATCGATATGAAATGTGTGAACAAAAGTATAATGGGGCAGTAAAAGTATAAATAAATGCTATCCATAGTTGCAGAAAAATAATTATAAACAAGACTTTGAAACAAGTGCTCAGCATTTCAAATGTGAGAATAAAATTATCCATAAATGCTATTCATAGATGCTGAAGGAATTATCCATAGATGTTATCTATCGCAACAAGGAATAATAGAGAGAAGATGTCCTTGTAGGTAGAGAACCGCTATTATAGGTGCTTCATTTTCCTGTGGATGAGAGATTATAGGTCCTACTCACATATCAAATCCCGCACACCGAGATTTATGTATATTTATAGGCTTACGATGTACAAAAAGATTTAACTTCTAGTATTACAGAGAGATTTAGTCGAAGTTAAGTGAGTTTATTTGTACAAAAAGATTTATACACTCAAGCTATAAAGCAAAGGCAAAGATTTGTCTTACAAGATTTGATATGGCTAGTATATGTATTACAACAATAATTTGAAATGTAGTTTAATAATATTAGAGATCTTGTAATTAGCTTTAAAATTTATAAAACGAAATCTAATAAATAGTCAAGGTGAAAATTGTAATTAAGTTGGTAAGTAAATTTATGGAAAAAATTTTGTTGGGATTCAAACAACTAATGAAATAGTCCGATTAAGTTGATAGAAATAAAAACAACTTTAATTCCACAAGCAAAAATAAAGTAGTTAAATGTTATGGATTGATTAAACTAGCATGAAACCAATAAAAATTTAATTGAAGAAAGATAGAGAATTATACAAAATACGATAAGTACCTAAAAAATAATTAAATTGCAAAGTAATTCAATTATTAAACAAAATTAAACCAAATTCATCGCAAATTCATGCAACCATTATGGAGAAAATATTTAATGGAAAGTATTACATACGTGTAGCTCCAATTTGTCTCGTAAAAGATGTTGAAAGATTTGCATCATACTAAATCTCGTCTGTCCTCTTTTTTCCACTCTTTTTTCCTTTGAGGTCATCCAAGAAATCAAATTAACATCCTCCTCCTATGTTGTAGGATGACATGAACACGGTACAAAGAAATAAACACGCGATCAAATTGATAGAAAATAATGATGTATAGATGGAATTCGATGCCATATAAACTGAATTCGATGCCATATAAATGGAATTCGATGCTACAGAGCTTAAAATGATACGATATATGTGGAATTCAATGCCATCCATGCATACGGTCATTGACAAACATACATGCATTGCTTTCTGTCGCCAAAAGCCACGCTGACTGCATGATCCACAATATCTGAGATTTCTTCACTCATAGTATTCATAATCGGCCTTGCCCATTCCACTATTCCCCGCTTTTTTATGGAAAATCAATTGCTCCCGCTCCCGCTCCCAGGGACAACACCAAGATATCATCCACCTCATTAACAGATGAAAAGTCAACCTTATTATTCCACATGAGTAATGGTCGCGGCTGTGGGATTGTTCATCACGAACCCTCCATCTATTCCAACAACTGTTGTTTGCCCATCCACGGACTTAACGGGAATAGACATGTCAAATCCTTGAGAGCACATGGCCGCATGACAAACTTCCCGCATACTGAAATTGTAATTCTGCATGTGCTTTGCACTTGCCTCTGCGAACAGGAACGGTGAGATGCTGGATAAATCATAGCAGGGTATCAGAATCGGGTTCATTATGTCTCTCAATGTTAATGGTCGCCCATTTCTACTTCTGAATAGCCCCTGCATATTGATGCAGCCACTGCCTTGAGCCTCAGTATTAACCTGACCAGTAACCCACATGATGATGACGTTTTAGTATTAACATGCGTTTCCCCTTTTGTATAATGAAATCCATCGTCTCTTGGGCCGAGTAAAGAGCTCTGGCGTTTTCACCCTTCGCAAATAAGTCGCTCCTCTCCCACTTCCTTCAACGACTATATTCTCTTCCCAGTCCCCTTTGAATGTTTCATAGACTCCAAGGTTTCATGGTTTCCATTATATAAATCGAAGTGGCCATTATCAGAGTGCAACTCGGAGTTTTCATAGTTTCCCTAATATAAACGCAAAGGGCCATTATTAAAGTTTGATAAATTTCATTTTGTAATATGCTGCTTTTGTCAGAGAATATGCTTTTGTATGAATATTCCTATAACAAACTCCATGGTAATGGAATATGTCAGAGATTATAACGAACTATAGGTGCCCATTACTTTGTCATAAATTCGTTTGAATTTTGGATGCTATCCAAGCATCCACTACTCTGGTTACGTGTCACATAAGGCAACCACTACTTGTGCATGTGCGTTTAAATTCTTTTCAATGGTTGCATAATACAATATAATACTTATCGTAATGATTCCATGTAGCGAAGTAAAATTATCTTACGATTTCATTTTCTGGTGTAGAGATGCGTTGCTTGTGAACAAGATCAAATGTTGTGTACCAAAATTTCTCCGAGAAATACAGACATGCAAGAGTATGATAAAATCTGGATTATCATGCAATATATGTACTAATACTGAAGCAACAGAAGATATAATTAAAGGAATTTTTATACGTATTAATATTAAAACATAAGTTAAAAAATATCGGTCTAGCTTTTGCTTCAAAGATCCAAAATAATCCGTAGGTTAATATCAACCGCTTTGTTCCATCTTATACCATAGTTTGTATCAAAGGAATTTTGTCGTTATAGAGTTTGACGGTGATGAATGGATGTGTGTTTCAATCCAAAAGAAAATAAAAAAACTACATAAAACATAAATAAAGAAAGTATCATATGCAATGTTCTCGCAAGTCAAGTACCATTATGTATTTCTTTTATGAATATACATTTTGTCTAAGTAGAACAGAAATAAAGAATGCAATATATGCAAAGTTCGCGCACATTATGTATTTTTTCGGTGAATATATATTTAATACACCTATATCTTGATGATTTTTTTTTCCTTATAATCAGCGTGTGAGATTTCAATAGATTTGACCATTATTTTTAGGTATGGTTTATTTTTAATTGAAATAATAAAATTAATTTTAACTTTTATTATTAAAGATATTCCAAAAATATGTTTTTAATTATAATTAAAATTTTAATATTTTTCAATAATTAAAAATTTGAAGTATTAATTAGAATATATGGATTTTCTTAATTTGTAAATTTTTTAATATCTTAAACATTATATTTTATATATTATTTCTTTTCTATGAAAATTGAATTTTAAAATATAATTATACTAATTAGAAAAGACACTATATTATAAAAATGAAAATACTAAATGCTTAGATAAAATTATTATGTTTTAAATAGTTATTTTAATAAGAATATATTTTATTTAAAAAAAAAAAAATTGATAAAGCTATAAAAAAAACACCCAAAAATAATAATATGAGAAAATGAAGAAAGAACTAAAACCTATGGACCAATTATTATAATACAATCAACCAACTTCAAAAAATGTAAAAAGAGAAAAGATTATAAAAACATTTTAAGTAGACTCATATACAACCACTAAAATAACTTATGTGTGTGGCTTAACACATTTTTTAAGGTTGTAACAAGTATGCATTTATGTATTTATGTTTAGACGAAGTCATTCTTCTGAGTTTTAGTTAAGCCTAGAATCCAGCTCTATGTCTAAGTATTCCTTGACTCTCCGCAACTATGCTTACTTGGTAAGGGATGGATTTTTAAATCGATAGAAATGAATATTTGAAGCTTAAATTTCTTGGAATGTCTAGGTGACTTTTAGTTTCTTCTCACAATATATTTAGACAAGTCTCCTCTTTATTGATAATCTGAAGCAATATTGTCATTAAGCTAAGAGGCTAGTTTAGTAGAGAGGCTTATTCTAAAGCCCTGTATGAGGGGGATTTGTAAGTTTGTTTGTTGGTCGGTCCCCTTTTAAAATAAAATTTAAAATTTAAAATTATGTTTTAAATAGAAAAATAATGTAGCCTATCATAAAAATAAATGAATAAAAGTAAGAAAATATATGAGTATCACTTCTAAATATTTTACTTTTCAAAAATATTTCAACAAGAGATTTAAATAAACTATTTGAAGATCTATCTCAAGTAATTTATGTGGATATGAACTTCATATATACTTATATATAGAAATAATTTTTCTCAAATAAAACATTCTAATGTTGTATATAAAAAACTATTCAATTTTATCAATAAAATATTTTAACAGGAATTAATATGGACAGATACTTAAAAATATATTTAATAATTAAAACTACTTTAATTTGCTTGACAAAATGTCTAGATATACATGTGATGTATGTATAAAAATGCTTATTTGTTCCTATATGTATACTCTATTTATCATTCAAAAATACAATTTAAACACTAAGCAAACACATTGTATTTTACACTATAAAAAAAATTTCACACGAAATTTGATCGGTCTCAGCTCATGTTAAAATTGAAATGTATATTTATTTGACATGCATTTAAATATTGTATAGTTATTATTTTATTAAAAATACTCATATTATAATGTATTTGTTTTATAAAAATTGCTAGAATGTATACCTTTATTTTTTATTTTTTTAAATTACACTTTAAATAGAATTATGAGGTTTAATTCTTTTATTAAAATAGATTTCAAGTTTATAATGTCTATAAAATTGTATATTATAACCATATATATTTATTACAAGAATAAGTTTCACTTAATGCTAAGTAATGTTAAGTCAAGTCAAGTTTATAAATTAGATTTAAGCTTTGTGTTTTAGGCTTATGATTATGCGAGGGAGGGAGGAAGAAAAAGGAGCGAGAGAGATATATGGAGAGTGGGGAATTAGAGAGAGAGTGGCTCAAAGAGAGAGAGAGTGTCAGAAATTGAGATAGATGTTAAGAAAAGGAGTGTCAAGGGGGAGGGAGAATGAGAAAGAGGATGATACATAAAAAGAGAGAGGGAGAGAGAGAGATAGAAATAAATGGAAAGAGGGAAGGAGTGAAAGAGATATAGAGAAAGGGGGAGAGAAAGAGGGAAACAAAGAGAGAGGGAGAGGGGGAGAGAGAGAAGGTGGGAGGGTTATTGAGAGAGAGTTGGGGATATTGAGAGAGAGAGAGAGAGAGAGAGAGGGATATACATAGTGCAAGTGGGAGAGGGAAGAGTGAAGAGAGGCAGTGAAAGTGAGACAAGGATGGAGAATGTGAGAGAGACATTGGGAGAGAGAGACAGTAAAAGAGAGAATGAGGTAGAGAGATAGAGATAGGGGGAGAGAGAGATATAAAAAGAGAGAGAATGAGAGAGGAAGTAAGAAAATGAGAGTGGGAAAATTAGAGAGGGGGAGAGGTGAAGAGTTTTACAGAGAGAGTGAGGAGGATATAATCTCAGAGAGTATGTGAGAGAGACATTATGAGAGTGAGAAAGAGTAATATTGGGAGGTAATGAGAGAGTGAAATAGCAACAGAAATGGGGAGAAAGTGAAAGAATGGTGAGAGAGAGAAGGAGACAGGGGCCAAGGGGGGGGGAAGTAGAAATGGAGCGAGCAAGAGACAAAGAGATAGTCAGGTTGAGATAGGAAGAGAGAGAGGGAGAGGGGGAAAGGGAGAGTAAGACACAGATAGAGAAGGTGATATATTGACAAAGAGATATAGAAAAGGATAAAATTTCACAGAGAGAGTGAGAGAGAGACATAGTAAGAGTCAGACATAATGATTGAGAAACAATGTGAGAGAGAGACAGGAGTGAGAGCTAATAGCCAGAGTTATAGGGAGTTGGAGAGAGAATGAGAGAGGGAAAAAGGTATGGATTGAGGGAGGGCCTATTTTGACCTTTCAACATTCTTTCAGAATATATTCATACAAATTTTTCATTTATTAACCATCTGAAGTAATATTCTCATTGGCATTTATTGCAGAAAGGATTTTTTGAACTAGCATCTCCCATCTTTGCTCATGAATCTCTATTCCCTAACTCCCATGATGAGAACCATGAATTTATGTTAAAACCTTTGGCATGTTGAATCTTCAAAATTTTTGTTATTTTCCACATAGAATTTTCAGAGATGAGGAAGAGGACAAGGGGGATGTACTTTGTTTGAATCGATCATTGAAAATTGTAAATGAGATGAAAAGCAACTCTATGGTTTCATTTGATTCGTTTGATGCTAACTCTAGTTTTCGTAGATTTTATTTTCATTGAGTATTACTTCCCATGATTTTATTTTCATGGTAGGATAGGAATCTTTTCTATATAATGTATTATTGTTTACGTTGTTTGAACATATCATTAACAATTTTAAATTAGAAAGGGAAAAAATAGGGTTCTATTTAATTTATATGTTTATAAACAATGTTTTTTTTTTAATTTCACTGTGTAGCAAACATTTTCCTTTTGGGAGATATTTAGTTTTCTTTATAAAAAAAAACTCCTTTGTGTCAATATCATTTTATCTATCTTATGTAAATTTGTGTGGTTGAATATATATTTTTCAAAGGAATAGCCTTACATGGTTAATGATTCTCTAGGTCATATATATGATTACAGACCATGAAATGCCTACTGTGTGGACCTTTTCTTAGAAATTTATTTATTTTAAATCATGTTTTTACTTGGTTTATTTTCTATACATTTATCTCATTGAACATGTGTGACTCTATGGAGGAATATTTTTCTAGTTATTTATTTTACCCTAAATGATATTTGTGTAAACATATTCAGACCATTTTTTGTAAGTAACACTTGAAGATTTGATGTTGAGTAATATTTATTTTCATATTTTTAATTGAATATATTACAAATATATCATAATGATATCGATTCCTTTTCAATGAAGAATTCGTCCTTTGCATTTTACTTTTGTTTTCAAGGTTGTAGTTTTTTAACAACTTTGTTTTTTTTTCATTTCCGCTAAAACTTTATAGGATACACAATATAATTTATTGTGTAGGTGAGCAAACCTAGATCTACCCTAAATCCACATCAAATATTTCGAGGTGCAAGCCTCTTTTGTGGCTGCAAAACTTGGGGAAATCTTTGCAACTAGAAAGGTGTAATCAATATATTACCTTAATAGATTCAAATTTAAGATGCATCTAGGATTTTTTTTACCATATGTATTATAAGGATTGTATGGATGTTTATAAAGGATGAATTGATGTCTCATACATTTAATATTAAGTTATATAACTATGATAATGTTAAGGGTGTTGAATATAATTGTGTTTATCACATAAAATCATATAAATAATATGATTAATATTGATACATAGAAAGAAATATTGCTCATATTTGTTTTACCTACAACATTAAATGGTGACCAAAATGCATAAACTATTACAAAATTTTAGATAATATTGTTTAGTTTTAAATAAACTATAAATGTTTAACTTTATATTTTATTATTTTGGAATTATAATTTCAACAATACTCATGAATTTTGGATTGAAGTAAATGATCAAAATTATAATTCGAATAACAACATAAATAACTAAGAAGATATTTTCTTTACCTTCTCTTCACCAAAAATGTTGAAATGTACTTGTTATTTATTTTAGAGAAGAGGAATAAAATAAAGGGTTTTGTTTGGTATTATATTATTTTGCACGAACATAAATATATTTCAAGACAAAATTCATCCTTTAAAGAAAGGGTAAAAAATTCATTTCTATGTTGATATTTCAACTAAACTAGATTTATGACTAGTTTAAAACAACAAAGTGGAAAATAAATTTCATTACCTCAAACAATCCCTACATTTCACTTTCTAGGTGAAGATGCATGTTTACATCTCTATTAATCCCTCTACAGTTTTATCCATTATACATAGATATATTATTGGTATCAGAGATAGATATATGATTGGTAAACTCTCTCACTCTGCAACTTCTATTGGTAGCAGGAAGATATCTGGTGACAACGCATAATCAGTGGCCATTGAGTTCAAAGATCCATAGTTTCCTAGGAGTTTTACACCACTCAAAAGATTGTGTTTTTTTAATTCTTGGTGCAATCAAGCATAGTATATAAATGAAAGCACTAGATAATAAGTTACTAGCTCGCCAAATAATGTTTAAGAACTTCTCTATATCTCAACGAGAATATTCTATATTTTCAATGATGGTATATCTTATTTATATCCATATCTCTATGAATATGAAACCATACACATTAGTGTTACAATTCATTGAATGAAATAATCACGTGTAGCTAAATGTTTGAAAAATATTCTTGAGACAAAGATCAAAATAGTACCCTTGAGAGCATAATTAAATCTAGCTTCTAGTAATTACACATCTCCCTTTTACGAGGATGTAGATCACCAATCATGCAATCAATATATTTTAATATTTAATTCCATTTATTGATATTATATTTTAAAAAGTTTTATAAAAAATATTGAAAGGTTTTTGATCTCATTTTCTCTGAATGTTGCACTTATCCATACTTCAATGATTAATGACATCATAAATGAAACTAGAAATGGGTCGGTTCCTATATATGATAGATTTTTTTAGTCTATATCTTGGTTTCATAAGAGTACAAGGGAAATTTTTTTATTTTAGTGGCATGTTTTTACAAGCTTCCAACAAAACATGTATAGTCTCGAACATTATTTAAATAATAAAAAATATTAAAAACATAAAATTTAATTTATAAATTTTATGAGAACGTTAATGTGATTGTAGAAATTATTTTTAAACTATCTTTTTCATTATAATATATTTAAAATTTTGAATCCAATTGTATCCATTAACTTTATAAAAGTATATATTTGAATCCAAAATTCGTTTGCAAACATAAATAATATATTGAGAATGCATCCTTCTTTAATTATATTATACCAATCTAACTCGCAGATGCATATTATTGGTCAATCCACATATGTATATATATTTTTTAAATACTTGTGATTTTGTTTTTTACTTTTTTGCAAAGTTAAAGTAATATATAACTGAAAACCTTTCATCGTTTAGTTTCTTATCATTCTCTAATCCAATGAATGCTTGTAACAAGTTTAGCCCCTATTTATGTCATTCCATTCAGTTGTTTAGTCATTAACATTTTCCACATGTATCATTATTTATAAATTAGTGATCTTTCTTGGATGGCTATAGATGTTTTTTTTCATTTTTTGTTAATTTGAGAACTTTCATTATTTCATAATATTACATTGGTTTATATAATTTTCTATGATCCTATTGTCCTCACCCATACCCTATTTGCTGGACAATAGGTAATTACTAAAAATTATAGCCAATTACGAAAAATAATTTTTTAACTAGAACAAAAAAGACACATTATATTAGAATACCTTCAATACTAAGATGCTCCTAGATACAATTACAAATAATATGAATTTATAGGGGCACTATGCTCGAGTTTGGATCATGGTGATGGAGGAGGCCTAATGTCACAGTGGATGTGCTTCACCATATAGCCTGTATCCCTTCCAAGTGATCCAATTTATGTTATAAGAGCCATTGTACCCTTTTCATGCTAGCCCAATAATCAAGAATATATGAATGGTTTCTTTACAACTCATTCATGACACTAACAATTGTATTCTTGTCTTCATGTCAGTCTTTGTTGAGTTTCTCCATAGGTTGGGTGATATGTCAAAATTGACTAATAAGGTTGGATTGGGAGGAAATAAGTCCTAAATAATAAGGGTGTGTGCTAGAATGGGGTAGAGGGTCTCACCATGTCCCAAATCTCCCACAAGCTTTCATCCTTGTTGATCCCTATCTGCAGTTCCATTTCTAGCTCTACCTCATTGATAAAGCATTGCACTCCAAGCTATATAAAAATATTTCTTACAAACAAAACAACTATTTCCACAAAAGAAATCAATACACCTAGATAGAACACCCCCATAAGCCAAATATGTACATTGTAGACATATATAAGTGGTTAGGGATAACATTCACAACATAAGTCGATAATAAAACCAAACCCTCCATTTAAACACTAGAAACTCAAGGTCCTTATAAAATGAGGACAACCACTTGATGCTAGATGACTCTCTGTATTCTAGTCTACCCACTAATAAACTTCGCCCCATCACCAAAACATAAACTATGGACTAAACCAAAACCTCGCAAACAATCATAATATTAATCAAGAAAATAAAGATCCAATGTCCATGGTTAATTAAGAATAAGGTCAATACTGGTGAATTATGGTAGTTCTTAACTGCCACCAAGATGAATACATAGATGATGAGATCAAGACATATATAGTGAACTTAGCTTAGTGATGTATAAACCATTGACATACCCCTCTGTGAAAAATATTTCCTAGTACATCTTATTGTTTCTCTAGTGTGTATCATTTGACCAAGAGCATTATTTTTTCTACCACCTAGCATTGTAAAACCAAAAGGAAACTTATTTTAAAGAGTAAAATGAGTCCTTTGACTAGACAAGCTTGGAATGATCCTAACATCACCTTATATCTTATATAATTTAGTATTTCCCATATTAATTCTCAGTTGTTCCCTAGTTTGAGCACGCAAATCCCCAAGTCCCATGCCTGAACCAATGCAGCTACTCCCACCCCCATCATCTTGTTGAAAGTAATAAAAAATCATCTCATCAATTAACATAAATTCACATGTTCTTACATGGCTTGGGGGTGTCAAGAAAACCATCCTTAATTATAATTAAGGTCAAGTTAGTGACAGGAACCTCCGTGAGCCTCACTTCGTGATATTTTTCAATGCCAATGGGCGGCTATCAATATGTATTACTTGCATGTCTATTTGGATCTTAATTCGTGATTGAAATCTCCACCATCTTAAGGGGATCCACTATTGGGTAAATATGGAATGAGGAATGCGGCATGCAACCACATGGTTGAGACTTAAAATGCATTGGACATTTTTTTAACTATATCGTACTTATTTAATTTTTAGTCTTTCTACATAATCCATTATTATGAAGATATACTGTAGTAACTGATTATATGTTAATTTTTTATTTTAATATATTTGGATGAAAGTGGGATGCATTACATTTATACATTAAAAAAAACATTTATTGGATGATGGAATGGATTGAATGATGGAAACAATAAACTTATGGTAAATTATCACGACATGGTGTGACTACATTGGTCAATGAAGTTGAACGTGAGAGAGACACCAATAATATTGCGAAAGAAATTGATTTATAAAATGGTTTAAAACTTAAATAGGGTATCATGTCCACCCATACTATTTTTTTTTTTAATATTATATTGATTTATTTCGTCTACTTTTTTAATTGCCATGAATTATAGGTATAAGTATTTTTATCAATTGAGAATGTGTTTTTCACATGCATGAAATTACATAATTAAAACAGTACGAGGTTATGTGGTGCAATGTCCACAAATTCTACATCAAAAAGTTGGATGAAAAGATGAAAACTTCTAATATTGGGATTTTCGAAATACTTCAAAACATTTTTGTTCTATGCTAAATGGTAAAAGTACAAATGAATGAATTTGATCTTGACATGATTGTTGTTCAACATGGTAACTGATTTTCCATGGTTAATACAATAAATATTAAGATTATATGTGATGTTGGATGCTGATATGGAGGGTTTGTTGCATCCCTCGCTCACATCACTCTCAATTTCCAAATACCCTATTTTTCTAGTATAAATAAGAAAATCGGTGGAATCGTTAGAAATGCAGCACACAATTTTAGACAACAAGGGCACAATTCAAATTACAACATAAATTAAGATACAAAAAAATATCTTAGACATTCTAAGTTATTACAACATTTGTTTTTAGTGCACCCTAGCAAAGACAATAGGTCCTTCCATGTCCTAGCTAGACAATCTACCATGTACAATTTCTGGCCAACAATATTGTAGGCTATCAAGGAATCTCTCTAAGATATCCTAGGACCTTCAAATGTTGGAGTCATTTTCTAAGGATTTGTCTCACAAATATTAGGTCATTCAATGTGTCAATGTTATTGTTGCAATACTTCTCTTAACTTTATTTCACACAAACCCTAGTGACCATAGACTAGACAATATTTAACCCATGCATCACAAAATAAAATGACCACAATATGGTTACAACAAAAGTACATGGATTATATAGTGATAAAGTTGCAAGAATGCGGACACTCTCCTCATTTTATAAGATAGGTGAGTTATCCCAACAATATAAAATGGACCAAGTGCACAAAAACTTAATATAAGCTATTAAGGTATATCCACATCAATAGTAATTTATTGAATATATACAAGCATAATGTGGTGGTTGGAATCCACCTCCAATGTGGTGGGGTCTCTAAGCTAAGGCTCCACATTTCAATCAATCCTCATTACATCATTTTGTTCTCTCTATAAAAAGGCTCTAAGCTTTAGTGCTCCTCAGCACATCCTAATTTAAAACAAAATCCATGTATTACACTCTACAAGCAAGAATCCCTCAATAGAGCCACTCAACATCTTAGACTTTGTTGTGTCCTTGTAGTGGTCCTAGTGGGAAGTCCACTTATCCTAGTGCATGTTAAGATCCTATCATCAACGTCATACATGTAATGTAGATGATAATTTAACATATGATATCTTCTAAAATATAGATGATTTTAGTGCCAAAAGACACCTTTACACATATATCAAGGACAATCATCCATTTATAGTAAGATATCTAAATTTTGAAAGACCAAAATAGTCTATTCTATATCAAAGCGATTAATATTTCCTAGTTCAATCCACATAACACAAAGTTTACCAATGACATAGTGTAAACACCTTGATACAAATAATAAAGCTAATACTTCTTCTCAATGAGGAAAATAATTTTAGCAAAAAGAGTATTCTCCCTCTAAATATCCATTGCACCTTTTGAAAAAGTTTAGCCACCATACTTTCAAAATAAATCCATAATGGCATGAAAAGAACCATATCCAAACACTACTCAAAATTAAAGAATCACAATAGACCACCTCTGAAATAATTGAATTCCCACCGATAGAAGAATTCCATTAAATATGGTTAGAATATATCCTAGGAGGCAACTTAGCTTCATCAATAATTACATCCATATTTAAATCTTTTAGGATGAAAGGGTAAATATGTAATGTTTACTCAACTTTCCTTTTGTGGTTCTAGATCTAGCCCGTATTTTACATCGATATCATATTTTTGGACAACGTCCTTCTCACTCCTTTGAGTAACTAAAGGAATTTATTGTGATCTTGAGGAACATGCATCCTAATAAAAATTCAAATATTGATTCACTACAATGATTTGTTTTTCTTGAATGTATATCTTGTAAGTTTTATATGTCACACTATATACAACAAAAATATTGTTGATACTCGAGGATTCCTACTCATCCTCTTTTCAATACGAACATGAATATATACTAGATGGTGAAATACAGAGAAATGTGATACATTTTGTTTCATACAAATGAATTCCTCCTTCAGTTTTTTTCTTTAAAGATATTTCTCAAAAAACTCTTCAAAATATAAATTTTGGTTTTATAGGATTATGCCTAAGACACTTGGGAAAATATAGGTCATTTATCCTATACTTCATAGCGTCAATGATATAATTGTTCTTTATTTATACAACTCCATTTTTATACTGATTGTAAGCCATATTCAACTCTCTGCTCATCCCTTGATCCCTACAAAAGGAGTTAAAGTTCAATGGATTTAGTTGCCTCCATTTCTTTTGAAAAGTAAATAATCTTCTACCTTATCTATTTTTCAAACATGGACATAAAACATTGTGATGTTACATAATGTTTCATCCATATTTTTCATAAACATATATTTATTCTATTTTATTGCAAATTATCAATGAAATCATAATAATACATGTTAGCTTTCAAAGAATGAGAGACATAAATCCACACATGTTAAAGTGGATTAACGTGCTAGTCTTCATGGATATTTCTTCTTTTGCCATTGATTTAAAATGTGTTTTCGACATGCTTGATAAACAAACATACATTACATAAATCCTACATTCATTTAAGGATCTTCATTTCTCTAAAATTATTTGGGAGATTGAGTTTAATTAGTCTAATGTTTGATGATAATATATTATTCAAAATATCAAAATAGAAGAAGTGTTGTAATATTCCAAACCATTAATATACGGTGTACTGGAAAAGGATTTTTAACAAAATTCCCTCACGTAACCTATGAAATTATTCAGTAACAACCCTTAGATTTAAGGAAAATGTCATATTTGTTTGCAAATGTGAATTGATACAATTTTATCTTGAGGACATAATTGAGATACAATTGATTTTTTTGTATCCTAATTATGGATTTATATTATTTGTATTTTATGTTTAGAATTTATTCAATTTTATACATACATACATACATAACAAATTGGAAAAATTCTACACAGAGAAATATAATTTTTCAATTTTTATTCCCTTGTAATAATACTTGGTGGATCCAAATTATTAAAAAATCAGAGATAAATGCTGAGAGAATATTTCAATAACATTTAACAATCGTCGATCAACTATAAAGTAAGCAGTAATTCTGACACATGTTCCATTTGTAATATCCCCATCTAGCCTACGTGACATAACTATTGTCGATCAACTATAAAGTAAGCAGTAATTCTAACACATGTTCCATTTGTAATATCCCCATCTAGTCTACGTGGCATAACTATTTTCTTAACATAAAGTAAATTATTTAAATCCCGATTTGTTGATATAATGAAGAGTTTGGTGTTCAATATGATGTAAGCTACTATAGAGTAATTAAAGTTATATTATGTTTTAATTTAATTATCACACAACATTCACAAGTAACATCCGTTCATATTTTTTTATGGAATATGTAAATATAAGTGAATGTTGTATTTTTGAAACTTTATACACATTTTATAAAATTTAGTTTAATATTAAAAATATATATTTTTTACTATTATTAATATTAATGTATTTTTAATTATAAATACAAATATTAAAACTATAATAAACTTTAAATAAAGTTTATAAAACTATTATTTTTATTATTAATAAAATAAATTTAAAATAGTCTTAATAATAGAAAGTTTAATATGCCTATGACCACATGTAACAATGGTCTTATGTTCTTCCAAATGATTCTTGTTGAAGTTTGTTATGAGAATTTATATAATATACAGTACAACTCTTTTTGCAAAATTGTAATGCAATAGAATTGCACTGTAGTACAATTGTTAAAGAAAAGCTCGGATAGTGTAGGAATGAGTTTCAAATCTAGGTTTTGAGTTTTTGATTGAGGTGAAGTTTCCTATGAGAGTTTTGCCAACATAGGCTACAACTCTTCTTGAAAAGTTGCAATGTAATAGAATTGCAATGCAATCCACTTGTTAAAGAATAACTAACTTAGTGCACATATGAGTTTCAAATTAAGGTTTTGAGTTTTAAATTAAGGTTTAATTAAAATAGCGGAATTAGTTTCAAATTTAGGTTTTGAGTTTTAAATTAAGATTTAATTAAAAATAACCAAGGTGCATACTCTTATAAATATGGAAGTAAACAACTCTTTGCTGTGAGTGATTGAAGATTTTGTATAAAAAAGGTTTGGTTTCTTTGAATATTACAATAATTATACATTAATAAATTTTATATTAAGAATACAAATATTAAAAATATAATTAATTAAATTAATAAGTACTAAGAATCCATATGTTTAAATAGAAATTAACATATCAAAACATAATTCTACCATATAATATTAACTAATATATGAAATCGCAGTCAATAAATCTATTATTAGTAAAATAAACTTAATAGAATATGTTTAGTAAATATACTCTATAAAATTAGGTTTATCATTAATATATTATTATCTATAAATACAAATATTACACATATATTAATATATAAAAAATGATACATTATTAGAAATACTTCTAATACTAATCACATTTAAGCTATAATATTAACATTAATAAAAGTTAATTAATAAAATTTATGTATTATCATTAATATTCATAAATAATGTTCATAATAGTTACATTTTAGACATTAATAATAATAATAATTAAATATAATATTGACAATAAAAATATTAACATTAATGTTATTAATAATAAGGTTAATATATTCCTAATAATTTCATTTAATAATTATTTATGTAATAATATTTTTAAATGTAATAATTTGATATAATTTGTTAACTAGCTCAAATTGTTAATGTGGATAACATAATCATTAATGGTTAACTTTAATTAATTATAATTCATCAATTTCAATCTTATTAAACAGTAGCAATTATAGTAGGTCATAATTAATCATTTATTGATGTATTAAGCCACATGAAGTATTAATAGTTAGATTATTAAATAATATATAAAACCATAATTTATGAATATCAATACTATTGATTATTTATTAATATTATTAAGTTAAAGAATTAATATAAGTAATATACATAACAACATATCCTTTTTTATATTAGTAAATATAATATATATTAATATTAATGTTAATATATTAATACTAGTATAATATATATTAATATTATTGTTAATATATTAGTATTAGTAATATCATTAATGTTAGTATTACTATTAAGATTGATATTAATGTGTGCCTCTTAATCTCAAATATGTGTTACAATTTAAATAGCCATGCCCATTAAAACATGTGCCTTACGATGCAGTAGAACTTTTGAGGCTGTAGTTATACCACACCCTAAAAATTATTTAGGTTTAAATTTTAGTGTTAATATAATATGACATAGTTCTGATGTTTATGTCATCTAATAATAACTGGTATATATATTGTGAACTTTTGTAGCCATAGTTGTAACCCACCATAAAATGCTTACTATGTACATATATTATAGATATATTCTAGAATGATTATTGGAGTTTTAGAGGGGTAACTGCAACATGAAGCCACCATCTCTCTCCTTTGAGATAAGCTACCATTGCCCGAGCTAGTTTATTTCTGTTTTATATCTAAGCATATTTAATTTCTTTGATATTAATGACATCAAGTTTTATTTCTTCTTCAACTCTATGTTTATGTTTATATTTTTATTCTGTTGCATTCTTGCATAAGTTTGGATCATCATAACATGCACTGGGAGTAAAATCACTCCTCCCTGGGACCACTATAAGCACATGTCATAGTCTAAGATGCTAAGTTGTTGTATTGAGGGATTCTATCTTGGAGAGTGCAATACTTGGAGTTTGTTTTGAATTAGGACATCATGAGGAGAATTAAAGCTTGGGTCCTCTTTTAGAGAGCAGAAAACCATGCCACGAGGAGTGATTGAAATGTGTATCCTTAGCTTAAACACCATAAAACTTTGAAGGTGGCTTCCGACAACCAAATGACACTTGTACATCTTCACTAAACTACCCTCATGTGGATATAACGTAATAACTTATATTAGGTTGTTGCACAACTGATCCATTTTCTATTATTTTCCTAATTGACCTATCTTATAAAATGGGGGGAGTGTCATCATTCTCACAACATAGTCACTAGATCATCCATATCTTCTTGATATAATCATATTGTAGCCCTTCTTTTTGTAATGCAAGGGTTAAAGCTTGGGTGGATTATTGGAAAGTAGGGTTTGTAAGACTTTAGTAAATGATTTTAATAAACACTTAAATAAAAGTTTCAAAATACCTTTTAAAATGTTATAAAATGATTACGGTTTAGGGTTTAGGGTTTGGGATTTAAGGTTTAGGGTTTAGGGTTTATGGTTTAAGGTTTGGGGTTTGGGTTCAGATTTAGGGTTTAGTGTTTAGAGTCTACAACATTTTAGTAAATTCTTTTAATAAACACTTAAATAAAAGTTATGAAACAATTTTTAAAATGCTATAAAATGGCCAGGGTCTGGGGTTTACAGTTTAGGGTTTAGGGTTTAAGTTTTGGGGTTTAGTGTTATGAAACCAGCTCAAGAAAAGATAGAAAAAATGGATCAATGCCTTTGTCAAACCTGTCTTCAAATATGTGATGTATCTCTTCAAATCTATCTTCAAATCATCCATCTTAGCTTCCATGCCCTTTATCTTAGATTCCACGCCAGTGATCTTAGCTTATGTTAGCTTTTGTGAGCGTGACATTTGTTGCACTTTTTCTTGTAATTTTGATATATCATGTAGCATTTCTTCCTCTTCTTCATGAGTCATGCTAGGGCTTTCAGTTTCCTTACTAGGTGTTTGCATTTCCTTTCCTCAAGGCATCCATTACCGATAATAATGCTTTACTATGCCCTTTGAATTCCTTCAAAATAAATTTTCAAACAAATATTAAGCAAAAATTTAAAAGAATTTACACACCTTTTTCACTTTGTAGGAGCTCGATATTGCCTCTGATGTATCTCTGTACTTTTAGATTATCCAGTTCTAAAATTATGACCTGTAGTAGCCCTCTGTGTTCTCTTTCCAATGCCACCAATCTCATCCAAATTGGATTCTCCAAGGAAGAGTTATACAAAATCTCCCACAGTGACCTTGTTATAGACTAGTTCAATAGAGTGAACTTGTACGACGTGCCACGAGTCATTGTTTTGACCTTTGGCTCTAAAAAATATACAAGAAACTATAGTCCGTCCTCTT
>APFE031492571.1:13409-24956 GCA_000404065.3 Pinus taeda | reverse complement strand
GTTAACCGTGCATGAGAGAAGCTTATGTAAATTTTCATTCTTTTATTAATAAATTGCTTGTAGTAGCCACGTTGGCGCAGGCCATGGACTGTTTCCCTCTTTGAGGGTTTTAACCACGTCAAAATACTTGTGCATTGATCTGTGATCTGTTTGTGAGCGGTGTCCTTTTGGTGTTCTGTCTGAGGAACTTACCCTGTATATTCCTACAACAATATTTCCTCAATGCCTGGGAACTTATCAACCAAGTATTCCAGATTAGGGGCAAATCGATCCCCTTGACAATCGTGGACATCTATTTTCTGACCAGTTTATCGAGGCATGGTGCCCCTCTCTCATTATCAGGCTCCGCCCGTAGGGGTGAGTTCGTGAGGGAGTAAATTGGTCGACATTGTAAAGATGGATCTCAGTCGAGTACGAACGGAAATATCAATATCTAAGATGTCACTGACCGGCCCTTGCAGACCATTCTGTTAACTTTTACTAGACTCACTGGTAGTTCTGCGCTTCACATAGCCAACAGATCTTACATGCAGTATGCTTTGGAATGCCTTGAACCGAAGGTGTTCAATTGGTGTGATGTAGTACTCTCTGTGATGAAAGAACAATTGACCAAGGTGAAAAGTGGAAGATCCAAGAACTTTGATTATCGTTCTATTTTGACCGCTTTTCCCTTGGAGAGAATCCCACTGATGCAGCCGCAGTACATTTCACTTCGCCTACCTCCACCGACTGAACCACAGATGCAAAGATGAGTTGATGTCATGTCTCGGCATGCTGGCCAGCCCCATATTTCTTTTTATGAGACCTTCTTTGAGTGGTTCGATCGTCGGGAGATGGTTTATGCCAGTTTCCTATATGCTGGTATGGATTTCCGAGGTGATCATGACTTGGTGCTCCCGGTTGGCGAGCAGTGGGGTGCCATGGGTAATTCTTCTAACCACATCTTTGTTCATTGTTATTTATAATGTTCTTATGTTTTTTGATCAAGACTAATCGAAACTCATGTGCTCATGCAGACATTAGACCAGTTCGACCGGCAGTACGCCGTAGAGACCCAGTGGCCGCCCCAGTAGGAGAGGCTATTGGAAGGGCCATTCTTCATGACCTTGATGTTGTCAAGACTCTTTCAACACTATAGGACCAGATCGAGGGTCTATCCCTTGATATCCTAGATGTAAGGACCGACGAGCTACCTCTGCGCTTGCAGCGACATACTACTGGAGTGTCAAGTCGATGGACTAGGCTCTTACGCATGATTTCACAAGCGGTGACTTGTTATCACCAGCATCATTAGACTAGGTTGCCCCCTAGCATTTTGAGTTTTGGGTCATTTGAATTATTTTGTCCTGGTCACAGAACATTATGTATAAACTATAAAAAGTTATGAAATATATTTTTGATTTTCCGAGCTTTATTTTGGTTAAGTTACATGATCCTGCTGCATATATTGATGTGATGCTTCTTTTTATAAATGTCGCAAATGTCTATCTAACACATAATTTGCCAATGAGTATGTTAATGTATTTAAACTTTTGAAAATATGTTGATATTGGATGAAATAAAAATGTCTTTACAAAATTTTTACCCTTAGGAACATGCAATAGATAGTTGGATTTCGTATAGAATAGATGTCGGTGAGTTGTAGAATGACGAGCTGTGAGTCTAGCCTGACGACAAGTTGGCATATGCCATGTGTGATGGCACCGAAAGGGAGTTCTATCAATGCATTGTACTCAACGATATTGTTCGTAAACCGACCAATACACACTCCTCTGAAACTTACTAACTCGCTGCTGGGATTGAAAATGGCCCATGCCGCAGAAGACAAGTTCCACGAACTACGACTTGCTCCATCGGCATATCCAACGAATGATTCCAGTAGGTTCGACATCTGCAACGAATGCAAAAAGTGGATTACTTAACCAAACTAAATTCTCTTGGCGAAAACAAAAATGTAACAAAAGCATGAGGATTATTATGCGAAATCAAGCATAGTAACGCTTGAGGTACAACCCGTTGCGAGTTTGTGCCAGTGGAATCCCATCATAGTCCATCAACTCATAGGCTCCTTTTGCTAATACTCATTTAACAATATAGGGACCCATCCATAATTATTTGAATTTCCCTGCTCCCAACTTATCAGATTCTTGGTCGTAAAGTAAGACCAGGTCACCTTCTGAGAAGACGCGAGGTTTCACATTCTTGTCGAACTGTGTTTTGACTTGCTTTTTATGAGATTCATTAGCCGACGCTGCATCACGATGGGTTTCATCCAAATGGATTAGTTCCAAGAAATGAGCCTCTTCTTTTGAGGTTCTAGGGAGAAGGTCGACTACGAGTTTGAGGGATGAGATTTCACGTTGAACCAGTAATTGCTTCCAGACTGTACACCAATTGAAAAGGTGTGAATCTGGTTTCATTTCTTACCGATATCTAGTATGCCCACAAGGCTGAGTACAAGATTAGGTGCCAAGCCCATTTTTGGACTCCGATCATCCTTTGCAACATGTGCTTTAGGACTTTGTTGATTGCCTCAACTTGTCTGTTAGCTTGCAGATAGTAAGGAGTAGAGATGTCATGGGACAATCCTAATTTGGCAGCCAACTCAACCATGTGATTGTGAAAATACGATCCATGATCTGTGACTATGGCCTGTGGAATGTCGAATCTGGAGACTACGTGATTAAAAAAGAAAAGGGCAGTCATTTCGCCGCTGTTGTTTAATGTAGGCATCGCCTCGGCCCATTTGGTAAAATATTCTACCGGGACTATTATGTACCCATGCCACCCGGCCAAGGTGGGGTTCCATGTCATGAAATCTATGCCCCATTTGGCAAATGGCCCAACAACTACTACTGGTTGCTGCGGTGCGGATGGTCTTCTAGTTTTGCTATCGAAAATTTGGCAAGCATGACAACTTCTAACTGCGGTTATGCAATCTTTGAACATTGTTGGCTAGAAGTATCCTGCTCGCAAAATTTTTTGCGTCGTAGCATAACCATATTGATGACCCCCACATGCGCTTGAATTACAGTCATTCAAGACTTTTTTGGCCTCCTCAAGGGTGAGGCACCTCCGCAGAACTGTATCGATACCACGATGGTAAAGAGTATCACCGACGATCACGTAGTCTTTTGCTTGGTATCGAATACATCATTGTTCAGAGCATGAGGTATTAGACCTATATGTTTGTGTCTGGAAATAAATGATTATATCTCCTTACCACAAATCTCTTGAAGATATTAGAAACAAATTTTCATCCACGATTGCTTCTTCGGATGTTGCATCATTGGACGATGATGGGAGATTGCATAGTAACTCTCTAAATACCAGGGCTTTCTTTGATTTGGATTTTTTGAATTCTAAATCAAACTCTTGTAGAATTTCTATCCATTTTGAATATTTTCCCACAGCAACTGTTGTGACAATATATAAGTCATGGGGTTGCAATCTGATAAAATGGTAGTTCTCCTGAAGAGGACCTAGTATCAAAATCTCTGTATCGCTTGAACAGTCGCAAGGGCGAGATTTTCAACATAGGAGTATTTCATTCCTATATCATTTACGTTTCGGCTTAAATAACATATAGGATGTTCAATTCCATTGCCTTCTTGAACTAAAACGATTGCTATGGTTGTATTTGCTGCAGCCAGATACAAGTTAAAGTATTTTTGATAATCAAGAGCATACATTAATGGCACTTGTATTAGAGATTTCTTTAAATCATCAAAGGAGGCGTGCGTGACCTAGTCCCAAAAGAAGGGTACTTCCTTTATCAATAGACGAGTATAACCTTTAGCTAGTTCATTTTAATTTGGAATGAACCTCCTGAGGAAATTTGCTTTCCCTTGAAGTTTCTGAATCTGAAGCAAGTTTGATGGTGGAGGCAAATTGATGATTGCCTGAACCTTGCAAGGGTCGAGACGAATCCCATCCTTTGAGACTACGAAGCCAAGTAAATGACCAAAACTTACACAAAACAAACATTTGTGCGGATTGAGTTGTATTTTGTAGTGTTAGCAATGTAGAAAGATCGCTCTCAAATGGAGCGGATGATCGATCCGCTTTCGCGAATGAGCTGGGAGATCATCGAGATAAGGTTGAACGATGTTTTTGATGTCATGGAAAGCATAGTTCATTGCTCTCTGAAAAGTTCCCCCTGCATTCTTCAAACCAAAGGGTAGCTTGAGATATGCAAATGTGCCCCACGAACAAATGAATGCAATCTTTGACTGGTGCTGCGGGCGGATATTTATTTGATTATACTTGGAAAATCCATCCATAAATGAAAAGATTTCGCAATCGGTGCATTCATCAATTATCTGGTCGATAAAGGGTGTAGGGTAGTTTTCTTTTGGACAAGCTTGATTTACATCCCTGTAATCGACGCACACTCTAATCGTTCCTTGTTTTTTCATCACAGGAACAATATTCGATACCCAATTGGTTAGAGGAATGGGGTAAATGAAACCAGCATGGAGGAGTTTTTCAACTTCCGCCTTGATGGCAATGGCTTGCTTGGGGTGCACCTACCTTAGCCGCTGTCGTACTGGTTTGACATCTGGATACATCTTAATTTCGTGTTCAACTATGGTTGAGTCGATACCTAGCATTTCATCATATGACCAAGCAAAGACATCTCTAAACTCGCGAAAGAGAGTGCTATATATTTCTAGTTTTGAAGAACAAGATTTGCCAACATGAATATTCTCCACAACATCTATTTTGGTTGAGATATTTATGGTAGTAGTCTCTTCGATATTGGATAGGTTTCACTCGGAATCCACCGTATTTACAGTATTTGTCAGAAAGACAAATACTGAAGGATGGTGTAGGTCGCCGGAATTATCTTCTTTACAATTCAGAAGATGGGAATGATGGTGGTAATCTTTCCATGGTGCCCCATCAATCATCATTGATTGAATGATTCCTTCATCTGTAGAGTGTACTTGCAACTAAGGATCTGAAGGGGTGCCATATTCGTTAGACCTATCTATCCAAATGCTCGATGAGCATTGATGCGGGTTTTCCTCCCATGTTGAAAACATTGATTGTATAATATTTACAGTGGGGTTAGAGGAAAAACTTGTAAATGATCCATTTTAACATCATTTTCTGACATCTTTTGAATGGAAGATATCATATTGCAGGTTCCTACATTAGCCACTTCCGCCAAATTTGTAGGAGGTGGTAGGGTAAAAGTTCCCATTAACGTAGGGTATTTTAGTATGCCTACTCCGATATTATGAAGCATGCTGGGGCTTCCATGGATCATCGGAATGCTTCCCGTAACTTGCAAGCTATTGGGGAGAAAATTTTGTTGGTGGATGATTGTAATTCCTCCTTGGGAAGGAAATGCAATTTTCCTAAAGTAGGTTGACACAATGGCTGCCATGGCATATATCTAGGGTCTTCCCAGTAGGATGTTGTAATCGATATTTCCGTTGATGAATTCAACATTGATTTCTACTGTTTTTCCCCCCAGTTCGACTTGCAAGTTACATAGTATTCCGTATGGGGTATATGTTCGTCCATCAAATGCTTTCAATGTCATTGACGATCGCGACAAGGACGAAGACCCTAGAATTTTCCAGCAACTCATCGACATGATACATGTGGATGCCCCCTCATCAATAATTGTTCTATGAACAGTTTTGTTGAGGGCTTTCACTTGAATGAGGAAAGCTAGTTGAGCTGGTAACTGAGGGTCGTATCCTTTGTGATTAAAAGATACAAGATTGGAATCCGTTGGGTTAATCCCGCCTATTGCTGATAATAAAGCCTGCCTTTGGGAGGGGCAATTTTGCAGTACCTCAAGAGTCAACATCGCAGATGGCGATTGAGCTAAATCCTCCACTATATTATAGTGCTGTGCTGCTCCGGCACGAGGATTAAACGTCGATTTCTTACTACTCGCTTTGGCGGTTTTATTATTAACTCAAGAATGATGGGTGGCATGACTTCTGTTGAAGTTGTTATTGAACTACTAGGTTGATCATTATCCTTATTGTTCAACATCTATGGATTCCCGTAATATTTACTCCTTGTCGTTATCAGAGCATCATTCAGTTGCTTTGAAACTGACAAAATTAGCACTTGGGATAGGGAAGCATTTTCGCTAGCAACCAGACTTGTTCCTGGGTTTGGAAATGGATCTGTAAATACAACTGAGGTTTTCGAACTTTTGAAGGATTTTCTAAGTTCTTCTTTATATGGACAGTCTCTAGTCCAGTGATCTTCATCACATATATTACATGGAGTTTTTGGTTTCCCATTCCTAGAAGGGTTTGCAGAAGATTTTCTAGGAGATGAGTCTTCTTGGTTTTTCTTCTTCCCTTGTTTTTTCTTCTTGCCTCCTGGTGGCTTGGATGCTTTGCCTTTGTCTATTGACACGGCATTTACTTTCGAGGCTAGAAGTTCCTCATTTTCAGTTTTACTCGAAACAGCGTGGGCCTTTTTCAATGTAGCCTTCACGATTTTAGTGCTTGTCATACCTATCACACCATCACCGGCATGAGAGTCTTTGTTTGATTTAGGAGGTGGAGGAATGAAAAATTATGGTCCATGAGCATCAGGGATTTTATTGTAGAGCGTGCCAGACTGAGTATAGATCAAGTATAAATATTTTACATGAGCAATAACTTGCTCTTCAGTGACGACTCCTCCCTTTGCCACATCTTTTGTAATAGCGGGTAACAACGACTTAATAAACCATTCAGCCAATAGCTGATCAGGAAAGTATGTTTTTACCATTCTACGATGACGTCGCCACTCATGAATATGATCGGATATGTGAGTGGCTGTCGTTTGCTTGAAATTGGTAAGTAGCTCAGTTCCTGTTTCATACCTTATAGGTAACTAAAAATGGGTTAAAAAGGTTGTGGCTAGGGTACTGAAGTTATCAAACGAAGCTCTAGGCAGCTCGATATACCACTTTGCTATCAGACCAATTAACGTGCACTGAAAGAGTCGAAGCCGAATCGAATCATCATTGAGAGTCTTAGATGAACACCATAGATGAAAGGTCATCACATGATTCAATGGGTCTTTTCCTAGATTTCCATTAAATTTAGGAATATCTAACAGAAGTTTATGCGGAATCGTCGACCACCAAGTGGCATAGGCAATTGGATCGTTTCTTAGTCGACTCAGATCCGGTAACACTAAAGTTACCACGAAAGGCAACTATTGATTCAGGCTTGGTTGAGCATACCCAGGATAAGACAGAATTGTTTGAGCCGTCGGTCTTTGCATACCAGCATAATGCATTTGATGTTGGTAACTTTGGTGAGTTTTATGGCCATAACCATTATGATATGGTTGATACGGCTACCCATTATTTGCAAAGACTTGTTGCTCATATCCTTGGTAAGCCTGCTGGAATTGCGGTTGTTGGTATTACACTAGCCATGGTTGTGAAGCCATGGGTTGTTGTCCAGTACTAACAATTTGACCAAGATGGGGATTGGTGTTCCCTGTTTGAACCTGTGCCATACCACTAGTTGGTGATTGTGGTCGTGTCATAGGTACAAGAGATTGTTGCATCGCAACCTGCAAAACTTGAGGTTGCCATACAATTGGTGAAACTTGTACTTGCGATACTGCCACAATAGCCAGCGTGGTGGGGATGTTTGTCATAGCTAAACTTTGTTGTATTGAGCATACAACTCTTGGTTGTTGAGACAGGATTGGCACCCAACTGCTAGTTGTGATTCCAGCATAACCCAAATTTTGTTGTGAACTCATGCATGGTTGTCCTTCCGAGGAAGACAATGAAAGGGTATATGGCCCTCCATACGATGATAATCCAGTACTCAAAGGAATGATCTCCCTTTGGGGACCAGTTTTCCCAAATTGACCTTGTGACGGATCAATTTGTTGAGACTCAACATAAAATATTCCAGATATAATTCCGGACAAACAAACGGGAACAGTCCATACTATCAAAATAGCCCCTGGATGGACTCCATCCAATGGTTGAAAGTTGTTTGGGACAGATGGCATGCCAACGAACATTGTCGGAATAGCAG
Source organism: Pinus taeda (assembly GCA_000404065.3). Classification (NCBI taxonomy): domain Eukaryota; kingdom Viridiplantae; phylum Streptophyta; class Pinopsida; order Pinales; family Pinaceae; genus Pinus; species Pinus taeda. The sequence goes on along the minus strand of APFE031492571.1, from coordinate 16,926 downwards.
AAGGAGCTTCTACTGTCGCTATGTCAGGTGACACAGTCCTTGATGTTGACGGTTGTTCAAACATATTAAGCCTATCCAAAAGATTCCTCAGCGATTCTTCAGGAACTTCCCAGGGTGGGTGAATATTTTTTGATGAAGAAGGATACAGGGCAATCCCAACTCCAAGTTGTGTTGGAGTGCTAGATGGGGGATCTTCCACAATCTCTTCTATGGCAATCAATCCAGGAGGAGGAGGCAAACCATTAGGTCCGTCAAATATTTCTGGCACCGAAGAAGATGTAAGTTCTGCAGCAACAGACGGTTGGAGAGTAGCACCTTTCGAATCGGCTGTAGACGGAGCTGGTTCAGGAATAGAAGTGTTAACCATCACACTAGGATCAGCTGTAATTTCCTTTTTCTGTTGCGGAATTTCTTGTCTAGAGGCAGGGATACCAGAAATTTTTGGAATAACAGGAGTCTCTGAGGATGTTGGAGTGCTTGCTCCAACCAACCTAGAGGACTTTGATCCGGTTAAATGAGTTCGCTTCATCCAGAATGGTTTCGCTTCCGAAGTCAACGACGGTTGACTCGTAAGTCTCTGCAAATGACGTGGTTTTGATTGACTTTCTTCCACGATTGCGGATTACTTGATCAACTCAAAATAAAAAGGGAAAAATGTTTTTCAAATTAGATGAATTTTAGACGCTTTGACACAACTTGTTTTTTCAATTTTAAAGAGTCAATAAAAAACAATATATGACTCTAGTTGCCTTTGATTTTTATTGAGCCTGAAGTAACAAGTGCTCAGAGGACATTTTACTTTAAGGAGTCTGAAAAGGAGCAAAATGGACTTCTCTGGAGATCTAGGCAGAGAGGATTACCAAACCAATCGCAAAACTGCAGAATACCTTTTACGGTATGCCAGTCAATCTTCCCGAATGCTGTGTTCAGTGCATTGCGGTCGATAGGGCGGCAGACACGACTTCCTAAGGATAAAGGATGCAGCCTATTGTGGTCTCCCAATATATACTCGACAGTATATGGGAGGACAAGTCTGTACTGGCACTTGTTGTCTCAGAGTGGAGGAATCACCCAACCAACACTGAAAACAACAATTACCAGGCTTTACGATGTCGGAATATGTCTCTATCCTAGACCTCTAGATGTTGTGCGTTAAGCTCCAAAGCGTTGTTAGATTCATTAAATTTATTTTAAGCTGATCTTGCTTAACAATTTGCCTTTCAGGTTCACCGCGTGATGTATATACAATTCCTAAAATGCAGTCTAAGATGATAAACAAACGTTTAATTTTCTTTTAGTAATGAAAATCCTAGCTACTAAGGAAAGAAAGTCAAGAATCTTTTCTTCACAGAGCACAGAGCACACGCTAAATGCACAATCCTAAATCAAACCAAGCTGTCGAAATGCAAATGCACATGCATGTATTTGTTTTCAAACTTCTTAATGTATGAATGATGTTAAGAAAGCTATGTGGAAATATGAATTACTTTTAAAGTGACAGTACTCAACAAAATTCTTTTTCAAAATGAAGTGAAGGTAGGAGAGACACTTTGCGATTTTGAAATGAAAATTGCTTTTCGACACTTTAAAACTACTAATTTAAATCCTATGCAATAGTAACTGTATAATCGACCATCATAAACAATGGGATTTTTTTCTAAAATTAAAAACGATAGCTACGACACTTTCAGATCCAGAAATGACAGTTCGACTATGCTACTTTTTGCAAAAGAGAACTGAAAATGACACACAATACATAAAAAACACTTGGAGTTCTTTGCACTAAGGAGGCGGAATAATGCAAGAGAAGGGGCTTTTCGCAGAAATACACTGACTAGAGACAGAAAAACTCCTGAATAGGACTAAAAAAAGTGAGAAAAAACCACAGTCTAAGGGTAAAGTTAACCCTCCCTGACCATCGCACCTATTACACAGTGAAACCAGTATGCAGCGCACCTATTGCACTCAGGAAGTGGGATGCATACAAACTGCCTTGAAGGAAGGGTGCGATGGTACTAGTGCGAGACTTCAAATAGGTTTTCACTCACAGTTTGCAATTCAGTTTAGGTATTTAGGCTGAGTAAGTAATGTGCAGTTTATGTAAAACACAGGGGTGATCTAGAGAGGTTACCAGATCCACCACTTAGGGAAATTAGATTGTTTGCAAATCTATTATTTAATTCATAAACAAAACCCGGAGATAGACTGAAGCATCATTGATCTACTTTGCATTTGTATAACAAATGCAGTTCGAAGGCTAGCTGTCTTGACTTCACGCTCCGTCTGTAAGTTTATAAAAGAAACAAGGATAGATAGGCTAACAAACAATCTAGTCGCTCTCCAGTGGAGTCGCCATTTTGTTACCAGGAATAGTGTCCACTCGGATGCTTCTATTCCCACAAAGATGGGTGGCTATCTTAGAAACAAACAAGTAAAGTCTACTATCATTTTCTTTTATGAAAATAGACAAGAGGAGAACCAAGAAGACTGACCTTAGTCTTGCGCTCAATTTCCTCTCCTTCTTGATAGAGCTTCGCCCTTTCTTCTTCATCTACCCAGCTTCAAAAAGAACCTGTTAAATCATAGCAACATACTACTATCGAAGGAACAAAGATCTATATTCATAAATAACACAGGACCAGATGTGTGTTAACCATATAAATGCATATATAAACGAGTACACAAGAATATGGAAGAAAACAAGAATAGCTTTTTTAAGATGAAAAGTAGCAAGAGTATTACAACCATATGTTCTGACCCATCATCATCCTCCAGCTAGGAAGCCCTTCTTCACCTCAAGCAAAGCTTAGATCACCCAACAGTATGAATGTACACCAGAAAACCAACAACACTTCTCTATAAGATACAAAATTCCAGCCTCTGGATCTCTATGATGAGGGATCCATATATAGATGATTACAGACAGGTGAGTCATCTTCTGGGATCTTGATTAGTGTCCTATCTCTGATAGTTCCTGCTTCCACTTGGAGTATGATGATCTCTTACTTATCTCTGGTCAAAAATAGAGAGGCAAGTGTCAGAGGGGAAGCTTCTAGAAGATTCGATGATTTTCCACCTCGCATTTCTGTCCCTGCCATTTGTCCATTCTTGACCATCACACCCTATAGATGAGCAATTCAGTATGCATCACACCTTGTACACTGGGAAGGTGATATGCATCGCACCCTCTGCATTGAGCTTTTAGTATGGTCTAGTTTTGACCCTTTATGAGCAGTTTTCAGTGGAGAACTTCTAGGAGATGATGTAATCAGCTGACCTTGTTCCTTTAGGCAGTGAAGCAACACATTTAGGGACTTAGGAGCCCTCAGTTTATGGACATTTATGATTGGGGTTGAAGTGCCCAAAACTGTCTATAACACAGGTAGAGGAAAACAATTCCTGATAGTCAGTACGAAATATGGAGCAACTGATTTAGTAGCATCAACTGTTATAGAAGGTCGATGTCATTATGTTAGTAGAAAATGGCTTGGTGATATGTTAACTAATTGGTCTACTA
>APFE031492567.1:233062-313812 GCA_000404065.3 Pinus taeda | reverse complement strand
TGTGATATTTTGTTGATTTTTAGAACTACTACAACTGATAACTAATAAGACTAATAAGAGGGAATTTGAATTTGTAATTACAAAATTGACAAAGATATCATATCACAAAAATAGTAAATCTAGTTATTTTTCATATTACGAAAATAGTCAATTGTTATATTAAAATTTATATTTGATTTAAAATGTGAAATTTAATGTATAGATTAAGAATTTTGAAAAATAATAATAGTTTGTATTGAGTTGACAAGTTTATTCTATAGCTTAATATGATGTGTAATATTATTGAAATTTTGATTGTGTGTATGAAATAAAAATTGTAAAAAAACTAAAAAAAAATTAACTAACGATACAAAACATTTAAATAATATGAGTTTATAAAAAAATTACATTTAAAATTAAATCTTTCTCAACTCATATTAAATCTGTATTTAAAATAAATCTATAATTATATATATAAATATGAAAACTAAAAAAATATCCTAATAATTAAAATATAAAAAAACAAAAAAAACACTTAAATAAGTTAGTCTACAAACATGTAACATCTCTTCTTAACTTACCAAAATAAAAGAATATTTTGACTTTTATCTTGAATTCGAAATATTCTCACCTTCACGAGTTTTATAATTAATTTATCTAACTCTAAATGGTTAACATCTCTTCTATCTTAACTTACTAGAATAAAAGCATATATTGACTTCTATCTTGAATTCGATATATTCTCACCCCACGAGTTTTATAATTAATTTATCTAACTCTGAATGGTTAGACATTTCATAACAATTTCTAAACATATATTTACGATTTTTTTTCCTTATTGGGCATATACAAGTTTTATAATTAATTTATCTAACTCTAAAGGGTTAACATCTCTTCTATCTTAACTTACTAGAATAAAAGAATATATTGACTTCTATCTTGAATTCGATATATTCTTACTCTCACGAGTTTTATAATTAATTTATTTAATTTTGAATTGTTAGACACTTCATAACAATTTTTAAACATATATTTATGATATTTTTTTTCTTTATTGGGCATATGCAATGTGATGTCTCGGAAAAATGTAAATATTTGTTTTTTACTGTGGTAAAAGATAGAATTAAATATGACATTGTTAGTTGTCTGAAACTTAATAAGTTTGGTTATTATTTGTTTTTATAAAAAAAATGTCTCTTGGAATAATACGGGAACTTCTAAGGAGGAAGTTGGAAAGAGGTCGTTGCTGAGATTGCAACCATAACTGCCTCCCCTAACTGAAAGGTTTCTGAAGAAAAGGAAGCGGGGAGAGGCAAAAATATGTGTTGCAGTGACAGGCAGAGGAGGGAAAGGCTAAGTCTAGTGATGACCAGATAGCCAAGCACGATGTGCAAGCGTTCTTGCTGCCGATAGTGATCCTGCAAGATAGCTAGGGGGAGATTTTGTCCTGAAGGACGAATCTCGTGGTTGGGTGGTCAAGAAATGACAGTGTACCAAGTGAACCTCTTAGGAGTCCTTACCGCTGGAGAAACTAGGTAAGTAAAGCAAATCACCCGGATAATCTGTTAGTTTTCTTTCTGCGAATTGCTAAAATTGAGAAGTAGAGCTACGATTCATTGCTCTATTACCTGGATAATCTATTAGTTTTGTTTCTGCGATTTGTTTAGAATAGGGAAGTAGAGTTGAGACTATTTTCTAGACCAATCAACGTGTGGATACAACAACCAAATGGAGGTTAATTCATAGTTAAATTACTTTGTAAAAACAAAAAGAAAAGATCACATTGAGAATATCGAATTAACCGAGTGAAACTGAAACAAAGCCCGTAATATTTTGACCATGTAGATTTGCATGGAAACAACAAAACGGAAAAGAGAACCATAATGCTCTAAACAATGAAATAAGAAAATCTGGAAGTTAATTATAAGTTCGGCCCCGGGTCCTTAAACCCCAAGTTCACATAAGATTCCTGTACATTCCAATTTTTAGCAGACAATATAGGACACACAGTTAACTGCTATACATTAAGTGCTAAAGAGCATGCCATTATAATGGCGGTGCCAGACAAAGGAACCGAGCCTCTAGAGAACCCTTTCCACATGGGCATGGAAAGAAACCCTGAGAGGGTTGGCAACCAACGAACTGTGTCAACTTATAGGTGGACATAGTTTAACTCATCGCAGCATTGAGGTGAATCAAAAGAACAACATTAAACGAAATACCCAGATGACCAAATGAACAAATGACTTCATGAACATAAATTTCGATGACATTTCGACAAGTTCAGGTCTTATTGTTTCAATATGGGACATGAATAATAAAACCCTGCATTTTAAGATAGCATAGGAATAGAAAATGAACACGAACCAAGTGGCTTGGAGTTGTTGCATTTAAACAATAATTTAATAGAGTATCATTTGAACTTTACTCAACTCAGATAATCGAGACCCAAACCATTCGTGGGAATAACCACAAGGATTCAGCTCTCGCCGTGCAGTATGAGAGTCTTTAAACAAAAATATACATATGTATACTTGTCAATATATGAGGAGCTACTGTATCAAACAAAACAGAAATTACAACTCGTAACCAAAGCAATGTTCAGGGTGACCCCTAGATAACTTGTATAAAATTACAGCGAATACAACAAATTGTTTTAAATTACAACAAATATGGTCTAAGGCGACCCAAGCCTAGATCTACATCAAAAGATGAGCTTCAGGCCGAGAAGCCTACGGCCTCAATCCCAAACGTCAAAGCAACCACAGGGAAGTTTTGTTCCGGGTACATCAGAAACCCTCACTGGAAATTGAAAACATTAAAAGAATAAATGGCACAGACGATAAACCTCGGGACAACAGAGCAATGTGCACTAGAACACTCCACAAACAACATGTGCCAGGGCCTTTGAGGCTTACGCGGTGAACCACACTGATGGTAGGAAATTTGGGTAGCTGTGGCCATTTCGCAATGCAAACAAGTAGTCTTCAACTCAACCCATTCTCTTCCATTCGGTTTGCATGCAATAAAACAAAGAAATTGTTATTTTTTGCGTAAGCATTGTCAATACACAAAAAAATAGAAAACAGGAACAAATAATACTTGTAGACACTTACAAAACGACACCAACTGGCTGGAGGCGGAGAAAACCCACTCTTGCTCTCAATCCATAGGCTGCAAACACGGGATTATAGGCAGGTTGGGCGTAGTAGAAAGCAGAGAAGAGTTGAGATGAGCACCAAGGAATAGTGGTAAGAATGAGCCATATCGCTTGGGTAAACGAATGTACAAACCCCAGACAAATGCTCAACCCTTGGATCTGCCACCTGCAACCGATGCCGTCAATGACTGGAGGAGCCCGAGGTGCACATTTGCCCATGGTACACCTGCTCTTGCCATGCCACCATGACAGAGCGAAAAGTAAATAGCAGGCCAGGTGTAAAGCGCAGAAGGAATTCAGAGCCAGAAGAGTACAAGTATACAGTGATGGGGTACCATAACAATAAAAGCGAGTGATAGTCCCACTAATGGAAGGTTAAATGAAAATGACGGTCTTAATGCCAGAAAAGTTTCCGATTCCTGACCCTTGCTGCGGGGTAAACATAAATACATTTGTGATTAAACTACATGGAACGTTCCGGATGAAACACCATGCCATAGATTAAATATGTACGTAAAAAAAAAAACATTACATGTGACCATAAGGGGATTGTGACAAGTGGTATTAGAGCCAAGTTACCAAAACTATGGCCTTTGGGTACTGACAAATTAAATTGATAGATATATAGAGCATATATGATTTATTTCCAACTCTGATGAGTAGTTCAAGTAAAAGTTAGCATACTAACAATTAAAAAAAAAAAAAAACACAGTCAATGCGCTGACCTTTGTGGTTGTCCTGTTGTTTTCTTTTGTTAAGTATAGGAACAGAGTACTGACAGTATGCGAAGAACAAATAGTGCGTCACGCAGGTTTGTGACGGGTCAGGGACCCGCAACTGGTCCTGAGACTAACCCTGAGCTATGGGTACAACTTAGAGAGGAGGCTCGCAATACCAACATGGCCATTCTGGAGACGGTACAGGAATTGAAAAATGAGATGGCCCGGTTACGAGAGGATAATGCACGGTTAACGATGGAACAGGAGAGGATTATAAAGAGCCTGCCTGATAGACAGAATCATCCGCCAGCAAACCCCAGTGTGGAGCACCAAAGTATGTCGAAAGAACAGAATCATCACATTGAAGCTGAGGAGTCAGAAGGAAGGGAAGAATGATCTGACAATGCATCTGAACAACAGACATCAAAAAGACAACGGGTAGAGCTGCAAGAAGAATTTCGTAAGATCAAACTGCCACACTTTGACGGATAAAAAGAGGAAGCAACTGAGGCGTGGTTGATAAATATGAACAAATACTTCCAGCTATGCAAATACGATCACAACCTGAAGGCATGATTGGCCATTTTCCAATTACAGGGAAAAGCCACCCGGTGGTGGGAGGAGGTTAAGATTGTAAAAGGAGTGAGCGAATAGACCATAACCTAGGAGAAATTTCAAAGGTACTTTAAGGAGAGATACCTGAACGAGCGCTTTTATGACGAAAAGGCAAGAGAATTCCATGACCTGCGGCTGAGACAACAAACTATGGACGAATTTATCACTTGTTTTACTTCATTACTTCGTTATGTGCCTTATATTAGAGAAGAAAAAGCTAAAGTGCAGAGGTTCGTTAGTAGTTTAACTTTGAATATGCTGGAAAGGATTGAATTTGACAACCTAAAGATAATGGATGAAGCAATTCGTAAAGCCAAAATTTGTTACCAGTAGAATAAACAAAAGGGGGAAGTTCCCGGTAGAAGATGGAATGACAAGAAAAGTAATAATCTGGCTAGAAACAGTAAAGGAAATTGTGATGACAGTAACAAGGGTTTTGGCAAAGGGCAAGGTAGCAGAAACATGCAGAAAAATTTGCTCAGGCCCAAGCCAACCAATGAATCCAGAATTAGCGAACAACCTGTAAAGTTGGATAGTGAAGGGACATCAAGGCCTCCTGTGCAGTGTTGGGGTTGCAGTGGGCCTCACTACGTTAAAAAATATCCTCAATGAAAAGGGACCGAACAGGTTTCCCAAATTCAGGAAGAATCAATAGTCAGCAATATAGGATGAAATTTACCATGAATTAATGTGGCCCTGGAAGATCATCAGGCGGAATACCAGCCAACCATGGTGGAATTCGAAGGTAAAATTTCAGACCTTACTGTAACTGTTTTAATTGATCCTAGAGCCACATTAAGTTATATTAGTTCTAAGGTGGTAGAGCATTGTAAATTGCAGCCCGTTAAATTCAAGAGTCCATGGCTAGTACAACTGGCTACACGGGGCAAGAGGTGAGTACTTGCAAAAGTCAATAACTGTCCTTTGAAGATAGTAAGGCAGCCAGTGATGGCAGATTTAAATGTGATTCCCCTCGGTTCGTATGATGTTCTCATCGGTATGGATTGGTTAGAAAAACGCTAGTCCTTAGTCAACTGCAAATCAAAGACTATTTATTATAGAGATGAACTTGGAGCACAACAAGAGATGCAAGGGATCAAGCGACCAGTACAAGTTCAGCCAATAACTGCTACCCAGTTAACAAGATGCATCAGGAAGGGGTGTGAGATCTATGCCATCCACGTGGGATATGCTGACTCGAAAGATAAAACAGCTGCATTGGACAACATTCCTATGATACAAGAATTTGCTGATGTATTTTCGGAGGAGATTCCCAGACTGCCACCTAACAGGGACATAGAATTTACTATTGAATTGGTACCAGGGGCAGCTCCAGTACCCCGAGCACCCTACAAAATGAGTATACCTAAGTTGACAAAGTTGAAAATGCAGTTACAAGAACTGCTAGACAAAAATTATATTCGTCCAAGTATGTCTCCTTAGGGAGCTTCGGTATTATTCGTTAGGAAAAAGGACGGGACCCTTCGCATGTGTATAGATTATCATCAGCTGAACAAACTGACAATCAAGAATAAGTATCCTCTACCCCAGATTGATGAACTTTTCGACCAAGTGAAAGTTGCAACAGTGTTTTCCAAGATCGACTTGCGATCAGGGTATCACCAAGTCAGGATTAAGGAGGAGGACATAGCTAAAACTACTTTCAGAACAAGGTATGGGCATTATGAATTTGTGGTGCTACCTTTTGGGTTAACTAATGCCCCTGCAACTTTTATGTGCCTAATGAACAACATATTTCATCAATATTTGGATAGATTTGTGCTGATATTCATTTATGACATACTAATATATTCTCGCACTATGGAAGAGCACAAGGAGCACCTCAGATTAGTGCTGCAAACCCTCCAAACACACCAGTTATATGCCAAGTTTAGCAAGTGCGATTTCTTCAAGGAAGAAATATAGTATCTGGGCCATATAATCACAAAGGAAGGGATTGCGGTAGATCCCGAAAAGATAAAAACAATACTAGAATGGCCCGTACCGAAAGATGTGGCAGACATCAGGTCCTTCATGGGATTAGCCGGTTATTACAGATAATTTGTAGAAGGATTCTCAAGAATAGCGTATCCTATCACTTTCTTGCAGAAAAATGGAAGAGCTTTCAGATGGACCCCGGAATGCCAAAGAAGTTTTGAGCGACTTAAACACTTGCTCACCACCACACCCATTTTGAGCATAGCTGATCCTAATAAGGACTATGTGGTGTGCACTGACGCAAGTAAGGAAGGTGTAGGAGGCGTGTTGATTCAAGAAGGGAAGGTAATTGCTTATGAGTCAAGGAAGCTGAAATAACATGAGAAGAATTATTCCACTTATGACTTAGAATTGGCAGCCGTCGTACACACCTTAAAGATGTGGCGGCATTACCTTATGGGAAGGAAATTTTTATTATTGACACCATAGTCTGACCAATTATTTTAGCCAGCCTACCTTAAATGCCAGGCAAGCACGGTGGGTGGACTTCCTAAGTGGTTTTGATTTTGAAATCAAGCATTTGAAAGGGAAAGAGAACCGAGTGGAGGATGCCCTAAGTCGGAAGTTACAATGTTTATATGAAATTTCCTGTAGCAAATGGAACAAATATTTTGATGAGATGATTAAAAAAGCAGCAGAACAAGATACCGTTTATCATCAAATACAACAGCAGGTATAACAGCCAATCAACAAAGAAAAGCAGTAAGAGTATGCGGTGGTTGATACTGGAATGTTGTATTACAGGAAAAGGTTGTATGTGCCCAATCAAAACAGCATTAAAGACTTGATTTTGGATGAATTTCACAAAAGTCATTATGCTGGACATCCTGGATACCAGAAGACGATCAGTACGCTTCAAAAGGAATATTACTGGTTGGGTATGAAAAGAGATGTGGTGGAGTATTTGGCACGCTGTTTAGAATGTCAACAAATTAAGACAGAACATCAACACCCTGCGGGATTGTTACAGCCATTACCCATTCTGGAATGGAAGTGGGAAACCATTTCTATGGACTTCATAACCAGTTTACCCAAGGCAAGGAAAAATAACGACTCCACAATGGTAGTGGTGGACAAGTTAAGTAAATCAGTGCATTTCATACCAGTACAGTCCACTTATAGAACGGTACAGATCACCCATATTTTTATGCAGAACATATTTAAGTTGCATGGGATACCAAAAACAATAATTTTAGACCGTGATGTTAAATTTACACCGGTCTTTTGGAAAACATTGTTTACAGAGTTAGGGACGCAGCTGAATTTTAGTACAGCGTACCACCCTAAGGCTGATGGGCAAACAGAGCGAGTGAACTAGGTGGTGGAAGACATGCTAAGGACATATGTAATGCAACAACCAACCAAGTGGGAAGATTACCATGCATCACTGTAGATGAGCCCGTTTGAGGTTTTGTATGGGCGGAAGTGTCGCACACCCTCAAGTTGGGGTGGACTGGAAGACAAACTGATGTTAGGTCCTGAAATTCTTAAAGAGATGGAGGACATGGTCAAGAGGGTGCACTCCAATTTAAAAGCAGCTCAGGACAGGAAAAAGAGCTTTGCTGACCAGAAAAGAAGATTCAAGGAGTACCAGGTCGGTGACCATGTGTATGTAAGAATATGAGCAAAACAGAGTACGCTACAATGGAACAGTTGCACTAAGTTGGCGCCTCGATTTTGTGGACCATTTCAAGTCTTAGCAAAGATTGGGCCAGTGGCCTACCAGCTCCCCTTGCCAAGTCACATACGAGTCCATAACGTTTTCCATGTTTCGGTATTGAAAAAATATGTTTATGATCCTAAACATGTTATCAGATGGTAGGATATACAGGTGAGAAGTATCTCCGATATATCAGTTTAAGTGTTTTACTTTTAAAAGAAAACTGATTTAGGATGTTGCATGTTGCAGGTCGAACCGAAAGGAGAAATCTTAATCGAACCGCTGAACATCCTTGACCGGAGAGAAGTCATGCTGTGGAAGCGAGCTATTACCCAAGTTAGAGTGCAGTGGTAGCACTTTGGGCCTGATGAGGCCACCTGGGAAGATGAAAAGCTTATGAAACAAGCCTACCCACGGTTATTCAAGGTCGAAAGACATCGGGACGATGTCCAATTTCAGGAGGGGGAGATGTGATGCCCTGGAAAAATGTAAATATTTGATTTTTACCGTGGTAAAATACAAAACTAAATATGACATTGTTAGTTGTTTGACATTTAATAAGTCTGGTTATTATTTCTTTTTATAAAAAAATGTCTCTTAGAATAACACGGGAACTTCTAAGGAGGAAGTTGGAAAGAGGCAGTTGCTAAGATTGCAACCCTAACTGCCTCCCCTAACTGAAAGGCTTATGAAGAGAAGGAAGGGGGGAGAGGCAAAAATCTATGCTGTAGTGACAGGGAGAGAAGAGGGAAAGGCTAACTCTGGTGATGACCAGATAGCCAAGCACGATGTGCAAGCATTCTTGTTGTGGATAGTGATCCTGCAAGACAGCTAGGGGGGAGATTCTGGTCCTGAAGGATGAATCTCGTGGTTGGGTGGTCAAGAAATGACAGCGTACTAGGTGAACCTCTGAGGAGTCCTTACCACTGGAGAAACCAGGTAAGTAAAGAAAATCACCTGGATAATCTGTTAGTTTTCTTTCTACGAATTGTTAAAATTGAGAAGTAGAGCTACGGTTCATTTCTCAATTACCCAGATAATCTGTTAGTTTTCTTTCAGCGATTTGTTCAAAATTGGGAAGTAGAGTTACCGTTTATGTCTCCGTGGTTATCAAGGTATTGAAAGATGTAAGAATGTTTATTTTATCTATTTTAAACAAGGCAAGATAACCAGGGAATATTTGTTGGGTAGAGGTAAACATGAAACGAAACCGAGGAGTAGGAGCTGAGACTACTGTCTAGACCAATCAACGTGTGGATATAACAACCAAATGGAGGTTAATTCATAGTTAAATTACTTTGTAAAAACAGAAAGAAAAGATCACATTGAGAATATTGGATTAACCGAGTGAAACTGAAACAAAGCCCGTAATATTTTGACCATGTAGATTTGCATGTAAACAACAAAACGAAAAAGAGAACCATAATTCTCTAAACATAGAAATAAGAAAATCTAGAAGTTAATTGTAAGGTCGGCCATGGGTCCTTAAACCCCAAGTTCACATCAGGATTCCTGTACATTCCAATTTTTAGCAGACAATATAGGATAGACAGTTAACTGCTATACATTAAGTGCTAAAGAGCATGCCATTATAACGACAGTGCCAGACAAAGGAACTGAGCCTCTAGAGAACCCTTTCCACATGGGCATGGAAAGAAACCCTGAGAGGGTTGGAAACCGATGAACTGTGTCAACTTATAGGCGGACAGAGTTTTTTATGAAACCAGCTCAAGGAAAGATAGAAAATATAGATCAACGCCTTAGAATTTAGCCTCTTCGAGGGGGCAACTCCTTTACATTACATAAATGAACAATTCTTGGATGATACAAATGAAAAGACCTCCTTTCTATATATAGGAGTCTAAGGGGTCATAACATAATCAGAGCCTACATAACAATAATAATGTAAGGGCACAATAATAATAATAGCGGGCTTCTATGGGGCACAATAGTAACAATATGGGCACAATAGGGGCACAACAATATTAATAAGGGGTACAAATACAATAGTAATGGGGTAATCAATAGTATTATGGGGACCCAACATGCCCCTCTCCTTCAAAAAAAGTGTTGTCCTCAATGCTTGAGTAGTTCTTGATGCTTCTGTATAAAATTCTTATCCTCCCATGTGGAATCTTCAGCAGATAAGTTCTTCCACTTGATAAGATACTCTGAAATTGATCGACTTCGTAGTCGTTGAGTTCTTGTTTCTGTGACTTCTTCTGGTTCCAATATAGTTTTTCCTTCCTCGTCAAGTTCTGGCAATATTGTTTGAACCGGTACCTTATCGCCTATAACCTTCTTTAAACATGAAACATGGAAAAATAGGTGCAATCGAGAAGCTGCAGGAAGCTCCAATTGTATGCCATAGTACCAATCTTTTGCAACACCTTGTACGGACCATAATACTTTGGTGATAATTTATTATCCTTCTTAGCTTGCTTGAGGGACATTGCTTATATGGTTGTAGCCGTAGAAATACCCAATCACCTTACATCAAAACTTCCTTCACTGCGATGTTGATCTGCCTGTTGTTTCATTCTATTCTGTGCCAACACGAGGTTATCCTTAAAGAGTTGGAGGACTTGTTGTTGATGTTCGATGTGATGTTCCACTGCTTGAACCTTAGAATTTTCTCTTAAATATGATGTGATGGATGGTGGCTGATACCCATAAAGTGCCATAAATGGGGTCATTTGTTGCTGTATGGAAGGAAGTGTTATACCACCATTCAGTGAGAGGCAACCATTTTATCCATTGTGTTTGTTTATCATATACAAAGCAACGAAGATATCCTTCCAAACATTTGTTTACTATCTGAGTTTTCCCATCAGATTGAGGATGATAAGATGAGCTATGAGTTAACTGAGTACCAAGACAAGAAAATAATTCTGTCTAAAAATTTCTATTGAAAATGGGATCTCTATCACTTACAATAATCTTTGGGTTTCCATGTAGCTTTTGAATTGTTTCCATAAATGCAGTAGAAACTGTACTGGCTTTAAATGGATGTGATAATGCACAAAAGTGTGCATACTTGGTAAGTCTGTCAACTACCACCATGATGACACTCTTTCCCTCAGACTTGGGTAAACCTGTGATAAAATCCATTGAAACCTCCTCCCAATGTTGGCTTGGAATGGATAAAGGTTGTAATAGACCTGATGTCTTAATTGTTTCAACATTATTTTGTTGGCAAACCAAACATTCCACCAAAAGCTTTTGAATATCTGATTTAGGGCCATCCCAACAAATTTCCTTCTTAACCCTGTGGTAAGCTTCTAGAATTCCTGAGTGCCCTCCTAGGGGAGAAGTGTGCAATTCCATAAGAATATTTCTTTTAGCTGGGAATTCTTATAGAGGTATAAGTGATATCTATACCATAATGAATCATCTTTTCAGCTAAATGTATCAGACGTACTGGAATCTTGTTGTAACTTTCAAATAGGTGCCCACACTTCTTCATCATTCTTCCATTCCTCCCTTGCTTCGTTTATCTGATCTGGTTGGATAATAGAAATGGTGCACAACAATGCTTCCACATCCCCATCCTTTGTTGAGAGTGCATTTGCCACCATATTTTGCTTCCCTTTTTTGTAGATGATTTCAAAGTCATAACCCAACATCTTTGTGACCCACTTTTGTTGCTCTTCAGAGGATAATCTTTGTTCTAAAAAGTATTTTAAGGCTATCATGATCCGTTTTTACCTTGAAGTGTCTTCCCATTAGGTAGGGTCGCCATTTCTAAAGTGCATGGGAGTATTGCCAACATTTCCTTCTCATAAATAGCTTTTTGTAAAAACTTTCCCTTGATTGGACGACTTTCAAAAGCAATGGGTCTTTCATCTTCCATTAGAAAAACACCAATTCCATTTCCTAAAGCATCACATTCCACAATAAAGGTTTTCTTGAAGTCCAGTGTAGCTAAGACCGGTGCTTGGAACATTGCCTCTTTAAGATGTTCAAAGGCCTTTGTTGCTTCCGGAGTTCATGAAAATACATCTTTCTTCAATAATGTTGTTAGAGGTGCTGCCATTCTCCCATAATTCTTAACAAACTTGCAATAATACACTGTCAACCCAAGAAATCCTCGCAGATGCTTTATGGCTTTGGGGATTTTCCATTCCTTAATGGTTTTAATTTTGGTAGGGTCTACCTGAACTCCTTCATGAGATACAATATGACCCAGATATTCCACCTCCAGGAATCCAAAGTAACATTTGGAACTTTTTTCATATAATTGTTTCTCCTCCAATAGTTGTAGCACCTTGTCAACATGTTCAACATGATCCTTCCAAGACTTGTTGTATATTAGTATATCATCAAAAAATACTAACACAAATTTTCTAAGGAAGGGTTTGAAAATGGAATTCATCAACCTTGAAATGTAGAAGGTGCATTGGTAAGGCCAAAAGGCATGACCAAAAATTCATAATGACCCTCATGAGTTCTAAATGTTGTTTTTGGAATGTCTCCAGTCTTCATTCTGATTTGATGCTATCCTGAACAAAGATCCAACTTGGTGAAGTAAATTGATCCATGCAATTCATCCAGTAATTCATCAATGACAGGAATGGGAAACTTATCTTTAATAGTGAGCTTGTTGAGCTCCTATAATCTAGACACATGCGCCATGATCCATCCTTCTTGTGCACCAATACTACTGGAGCACAGAAAGAACTTTGACTCCATTGAATTATACCAACCTCTAGCATTTCTGCAACCATTAGTTCAATTTCACTCTTTTGGACATAGTGATATCCGTACGGCCTGATGTTTCGACGAACACTTCCTGGAATCAGATGATTAACATGATCATGGTCACGCATAGTTGGGAGACATTTTGGAGTCTCAAATACCTTAGAATGATTGTCCAAAACTTTTTGAAGATCTAGAGAAATAGATGATTCCGATGTGGAAACATCTAGCGAACATAATTGTGCAATTACACCTCTTTGTTCCTTTTTTAGAAGCTTTGTCATACCATTAGAGCTGATTATCTTTCCTGGTTTCCCTGCAATACCCCTCAATTCAACTTCCTTTCCTTCCGTAGAAAATTTGATGAAAAGTTCTTGAAAATTAAAAGCTATTGTACCCAAGGATTGTAGCCATTGGACTCCTAGTACAACATCAGCACCTCCCATTGGAATGGAAAGCATTGGGCTAGTCAATACATATTCTCCCATGGATAGCTTGATTTTATGGCACTTTCTAGAGCAATTTATTGTTCCTCCATTTGCAATGATCACTTGACACTCTGGTGCTGGATATAGGAAGTAGTTCACTTCTTTTGCTACCTTACAATGAATAAAATTGTGTGTACTTCCTGAGTCAATCAACACTATTACCTTTTTCTTCTTGATTTGTCCTTCTATCTTGATGGTTTGAGGAGTGGTAATTCCCGCCAATGCATTGCAAGATATGGTTAGATTCATTTCTTCTTCGTCTAAGCTTTGTTCCTAGAGTATATCCTCTTCTTTTGACCTTTCTTACTCCTTTTCTTCTTCGTCTTCACAATGTATGTAAAATAATTTCTTCTCAGCACACTTATGTACCTTTAGTGTGTTTGCTATGAAAACTGTAACAAAGCCCTTTTGCTCTTTTTTCTTCCAATTGTTGTGGTGTCAACCTTATAGGTTGTGGAACACTAGGGGCAACAACAATTCTGTCTTTATAGTTGTGAGTGGTATGCTTCCTCATTTCCATAATTTTGCTTTCCATTTTTCTTGCTAACCTGAATGCCTTCTCTAATGAATCAGGTTCCCAAAGGAAAACATCATTTTGGATTTTATCCTTTAAAGACCCTATGAACACATCAATCCTTTGCTCCTCTGGAATATATTTTACCCTTATGTTCAAATTTTGAAACTCCTCAATGTGCTCCATTATTGAATCCTTTTGTTTGAGACTTATCAATTGGCTAAAAAAAATGTTGCTTTTTGTATCCTCATAATGTGCTATCAATTCTTTCATAAAAATTGCCCAAGTGATAAATTGTTTTTGAGAGAAAAGCCATTGATACCATACAAACTGATTTGGTTTCAAATATAAAGTTGCCATACGTACCTTTTGTGTGTTTTGCACATTATTGAGATCGAAAAATTGCTCCATCTGTAATATCCATGTTGCGGGATTTTTGCCATCAAACTTCCTCATATCAATTTCTAGAATAGGGCGGGTCTTCGATCCCACATTAGAGTCTATGGAATCATGATTAACATTTCTTTTATTCTCATCATGATTTTCCTTTAGTACCCTTTCACCATTAGTGACCATTTCCTGTAGCAACTTATTCATATTTATCTTCAATTCTTCCATCTTATCATCCATGCCATCAATTTTAGTGTCGATGCCATTCACCTTAGCTTCCATGCCATCCATCTTAGCTTCTACGCCTTTCTTCAAACCATCCATCATAGCTTCTACATATTTCCTTAAACCATCCATCTTAGATTCTACTGCTTTTTGTGCACGAGACACTTGTTGCACTTGTTCTTGTAATTTTGATATATCATATAGCATTTCTTCTTCTTCTTCATGAGTCATGCTAGATTCCTCAGAGCATCAGTTACCGATAATAATGCTCTAATAGCCCTTTGAATTCCTTCAAAATAATTTTTCAAACCAATCTTAAGCAAAAATCTAAAAGAATCTACACACCTTTTTTTTCACTTTGTAGGAGCTCGATATTGCCTCTGATGTATCTCTATACTTTCAGATCATCTAGTTCTGAAATTGCAACCTGTGGTAGCCGTCTGTGTCCTCTTTACAATGTCACTGTCTGATCTAAATTAGATTCTCCAAGGAAGGATTATGCGAAATCTCCCACAGTGACCTAATTATAGACTAGTTCAGTAGAGCGAACTTGTATGACGTTCCACGAGTCATTGTTTCATCCTTTGGCACTAAAAAAATATATACAAGGAACTGCATTTCGTCCTCTTTCTGTACCTTCTTACAAAATTTTAGTCCAATGCTCAGAGAGCTCTTATCCTTGTATGCACAAAAGATTCATATGAAACATTTTAAGAAAACAACCTTGATTCTTATCACTTCATGAACAAAATTCATATGCATGATTTCAAGAAATAACTTTTGGTCTTATCATTTCATGGATAAAAATTCATACGTAACATTTCAAGAAATATAACTCCTTGGATATTTTCTTTTTTGCACACAAATACATATTTATTTTTCAAGAAAATATAGCACAATTAGCTATTCTTTTTCTGCATGTAAATACATACTCTTTTTCTAAAAAGAAACTAACATAATATATATTATTTATTTTTACATAAAACACATATTCATTTCAAGAAAAGTAATGTAATAGGAACCATGCAAATATTATCTTTTCTCACACAAATCCCTACAATATTTCAAGAAATGACTATGGAGGAATAACACAGTTACATATTGTTTTATGCAAGAGATTTATATCCATTCTTTTCCAAAAGGCTAACACAGTTAATTTATTTTTACCATGAAATATTTTCCAAGAAAATAGTGTGGCTACTTATCTTCCTCAGATCATATCTCCACAAATATAGCGAAAAAAGCTCTGAAATTCAGACCCGAGATTCAACATGATATCTTCGCCAATGGTTTTTTTTAGCTTCTGAAACATCGCAGAAACAAAGTTATAGCGAAAATGCCACGATGACTTGTTTGGAGCAGCGAAACCCTAGAATCGAAAGCTCCGATACCAGCTGTTATTAAACCAGCTCAAGAAAAGGATAGAAAAGATAGATCAACGCCTTAGAATTCAGCCTCTTCGAGGGGGAAATCTCCTTTACATTACATAAATGAACAATTATTGGATGCTTCAAATGAGAAAACCTCCTTTCTATATATAGGAGTCTAAAGAGTCACAATATAACCCAGCCGACTTAACAATAATAATATAAAGCCACAAAAATAACAATGGAGGGATTCTGTGGGGCACGGTAATAACAATATGGGGGAAATAGGGGCACAACAATATTAATAAGGGGTACAATTACAATAGTAATTGGGTAATCACTAGTATTATAGGGACCCAACATTGACCTAGGTTTACAGTCTTAACCATGGTTGACATAGGTTCACTAGGTTGACACAAGTTTACAAAGTTTACAAAGTTGTCCTAGATTTACCTGGTTGACTTAGGTTTACTAGATCAACCAAAGTTTACTAGGTTCCTAGGTTTGCTTGGTTGAACTAAGTTAAGTAACTTAATCATGATTTATGAGGTTAACTTTGGTTGACCTACGTTGACATATGTTTACTCGCTTTACTTTGTTTAATAGGTTTAATTGGTTTAATAGGCTTAATAGTTTGAGCTAACTTTACTAGGTATATGAAGTTCATCTAGGTTTACTACACTAGTACAAAAGGGATAATTAGTTACTAAAAAATTACTAAAATTTGCAGATAAGTGACATTTTTTTAGTTAGTGACCAATAGTGGCTAATTTATAGTATCTTATAACACAACCAATGTCACATCCCCTAGTAAACCTTATGTAAAAAAACATAGGATTTGAAAAAGTTTACAGAATTTACTACCATGTAATATTCCCAATCACTTATTCTAGATTCCTATATTGACCATTAAATAAAATCATTGTAATTACAAAAGTATCCTTAGGATTTAAATGGTAGGTTACATAATGTAACAATGATTATTGCAACATATTAACATTAAGCTCCATGTTGTAGCCTTACATCATAATCATTAAACAATTAATTACATATTTGATGTTGTAAGTGTCAATGTCATGCAAGATACTAATATCATTTGAATGTTATAATAAGTAAACACATCAGTTAACACTGATATACCCTAGAAACCTCAAGGGGAAAAAGCAATAAGCATTTATTTTACTAAACGTTTTATGAGCATGTTCACCCCTAACTCAATGGTTGTAAGGGAGCCTATCACTTGACCATTGTTAAAAAAATTACAAATAAAATATCTTCTTAAATTCAAACATAACTAGCTATAAGCTATTCCATTAATCTTCATATCATTTACCCCATAGTTCCTCGACTATTATGTCTCTGTGGCCTTATTGTTCCTTGAAGTAAATTATCCCATGTTTTATAAATCCTTCAATCTGTATCAATGATTAGTTCATTTCATGCCATGATATTAAGCATAACCCATGCTTCACATAAGTCATAATTCCTTCCTGCAATATTGTCAGAAAAATATAACATCATGATTATAAAATTTAAAAAAAAAAATTCCTTTATTTGTTATTCTTCAAACATATTTTCGAGTGCATAAAGAAAACACAAAAAGTATTGAGACATGCCTCTTTTGTTAGCATTGCACATGCATTAATTAAAAGCACATAACTACCAAAGCATGTCTATTTATCTTTAGATGTATAGGGTTATGACACATGTTTGTTCATCTACAACTCACATGCATAAGGTAAAATACATAAAGTTTACCAAGCTCTGCTCATTATCTCTACTTCACATGTATCATGAGAAAGGGGAATAGTTACATTCTACTTCTACCCACAATAAAATGGTAATATTTAAAAGAATCTCCATGGTTTTCGCCATCTCTTCACACAAGGATAGGAAAACCTATTCAAAGGTAAACACCACATTAACTATGGTTTCCTTTGCACAAGACATGTTCTTTTCCAAACCAAAAAACACAACAACTACCCATTTTTTTAAAGCAAACTAGCACATTAGTTTTGATCTTTGTGCATATAAATTCATATTATTTTTCCAAAAGAAATTATCCTAAGAGCTAATACATATTAGTTTCAAAAGGAAGCTAACACCATAGTTATTATTCTTCTACATATGAACACATATTCTTCCTCAAGAAATCTAACACAACAACCATTACTTTTGTGTATACATACACATAATCTTTTCAAGAAAACTAGCATGAGCTCTTATCCTTGTATGCACAAAAGATTCATATGAAACATTTTAAGAAAACAACCTTGATTCTTATCACTTCATGAGCAAAACTCATATGCATGATTTCAAGAAATAACTTTGAGTCTTATCAGTTCATGGATAAGAATTCATATGTAACCTTTCAAGAAATATAACTCCTTGGATATTTCTTTTTTGCACACAAATACATCTTTCTTTTTCAAGAAAATATAGCGCAATTAGCTATTCTTTTTCTGCATGTAAATACATACTCTTGTTCTAAAAAGAAACTAACATAATATATATTATTTCTTTGTATATAAAACACATATTCATTTCAAGAAAAGTAATGTAATAGGAACCATGCAAATATTATCTTTTCTCACACAAATCCCTGCAATATTTCAAGAAATGACTATGGAGGAATAACACGGTTACTTATTGTTTTATGCAAGATATTTATATTCATTCTTTTCCAAAAGGCTAACACTGTTAATTTATTTTTACCATGAAATATTTTCCAAGAAAATAGTGTGGCTACTTATCGTTATAATAACACCACATAGAAGGTAAAGAATGATGGATTTATATATTAAGTCATTCATGCTGAAATTGTTCAAGTAAAAGTACTGACCTCTTCTTCCATTCTACTCATCCAATAAAAGAGAGAAATAGAAATTGGAAGCAGTGAATTACTCAATATTTTCTTGAAATAGTTTAACAAAATAAATGGAAAGGGGAGAAAGTGTACCCCTAAATCATGCGATATCATACCTCTTCACCTCCATCCCAACTTTATGCATGGAAACATTGTAATGCATCGACATCCACTAAAATATTGTATAAATTTATATTGCATGGTCCCTCGTTGAAAAGTTCAACCTTTTTTTGGAGCCACAATACTCATCTCCAAAGCTATTCCAACAAAGAGGGATGCTTTCACCACCACATTCTATTGTGTATTGCCCTTGAATGTGTTATTGTTTTCAAATACAATATCAATCTATTTATGCTCCTTTAAAATAACAACAAGAATTTTCAGTGTGCATGATACTCTTCTTTTCCTTAAATTGAAATAAAAAAGGAAATACAACTTAACATTAGAGTTTTCTCAGGATTTTATATTTCCACTGTAGGGCCTCTTCCCGATGGCATAAAGGTAATGGTTTCACTTACAAGAACAACTACAACTCCTTTAGATGGTGAAGTTTTCATACACTTTTTTTCTTTCTCAGCATAAGTGAGTCATTTTTCCTCCTAGCTATTACCACAACCAATTCTTGATGTGATACATGAAAAAGATAATTCATAATATTTTCGTAATAAATAACTATTAAATGTTAATTTGTGATTCTAAGGGTATTATGTACTCCTCCCCTTAAATATAACATTTTCCTCAATGTTCATCATCAAAATCATATCTCATTCATGACATAACAACAAAAGAAACCAAAATGAGATGCATCCCATTTGAAATCAAGGATTTTTTTCAGGAAATACTAATAAGTAAAAAAAATAATGTTTTATGCATAATCATAAATTTTTATAGCTACAAAATATTCAATTTTTACTTTCAATCATTTAGCCATTGTTCAATTTTATGACAAAAAGAAACAAAGTCTTTGTACCAAGTTATTGTTACTTCTGAATTACACTTGGAAATCATGGTCACCTCACATAATAATTTTAATTATGTGTGTTTTATTATTTGTGGTAGTAACTATGAGTAGTTTATCAGATCAAGAACAATCATCTTGGGTGGTTTAACAACCTCCATGGCAAGCACTTGATAGTGTACGACCAAAAAATCCAACATAGTCACAATAATCATAACATTTTCAATCAAATGATATTCACAATATCATAGTATCTCTACAAGTACTCGGAGAGAATTTTTGTCTCTAATCATTGAAACTATCAAAGTAGTTATAACTACACCAAGTGAATGTTGTCTTATACCTCACTAATGACATCCGGGAGACTGGTAGTAATAGAGGAACTACACTTCAAGTAGTTCCCACCCAAGAAGTAGGCTCCTTTCTTTTGAGGATGTAAAGAATATTCTTACACAAATATATATAAAATTCATTTTAACACATCACTTACTTAGTTGTTAAATTAGTCTTTCAAGAAAACCACAGTGGGAAAATGAATGCTACTCCCAACTAATGAGAACTCGCTTCCATAACGAGATTGAACAATTTCAAATCAAGGAAAATTCTTTTGAAGGTGACCACATTGGGTCCAACCTAGGATTTCAATGATCACACCAAGTCCAACCTAGTATTCCTCTTGGAAGCATCCTACCTATTCCTCTGACAACATCTTATGCTAAGGATTTTTAGCTCAATATATAAATCTTCCAGGCCTCTTTTAATAGCATCCAAAAACAAAAAGGTTGGCTTATACTTTTCTCCTCTCATCATCTTGGCAAACCCTTTTCTCCAAATTATATCATCTATCTAGGGAGAGGAAATCCAGGCAGGAAACTACCTCTTCCCATGGCCCTCCTTGGGCCTCTCTCAACGATCCTATAATTGTCTAAGATGTGAAATTATCTTTTAAAACCATTTCCCACTATAATTTATCTAATTTACCATATCGACATTAACATTAAAGTAAAAGGAACATTTATACACATCATGTATTCATTCTTGACCCTCAACAAGGATCCTAGAGTCTGTGAAAGTAAATTTGATAGGAAATCATGACTAACATCTCATGTCATACAAGTGGTATTCATTTCAAATTTTCCACATAATAATTAACATGCAGTTAAAAAAAACATTACTATATTTTCTATGCATAATCTTTCACATCGTAGCACTAAATATTATACATTCACATTTGCAGTGGAAAATCATATTACAATGTTTTACGTTTCACTAGTTTTTATATTCTGTGGTACTAGAATTTTAGTGACATTACTATGCTTCCATTAAGCTACACCTTCTTAACCATAGTAGAAACATTAGTCAAAATTTCTTTTGATAAAGGCATACTTACTACAAAATATATTGTCAAGTTTACTTTGCATAATCATCAATGTTCTCAATATTTAAACAATCTTGAAAGCCATTGGCCATGTTTTGTTTTCAGAAACCATTTCCATCCATTAAAAGTAAGAATAAAAAATAAAGCTACATCTAAGGATATTTTTAAAACAAAATTACCATGAAGCTATTTTCAATAAATAATTAAGCGAATAGGACCTTAATCATTGACATTCCTGTAGTTGTAATTCATGCAAAATGAAATTTTATTTATCCTTATGTATCTAATCAAGAATAATTAAATGGAATCACTAAATTGAAGTCAATCACCTAGACTTTTCTTGGTTATACAAATTAGTAATGCCAATAAATTCAAAACACCATCCAGATTTTTGCTTAGCGATGTCAAAAAAGACACCACATGTCCATAACATAAGGGGATTTAACTGATTAGGTTTGATGTACTGAGTCACCACAATATTGATATGCATTGGATGAATTTTTAAAGGATGAAATTAACATATTTGTTAAATTTTTCATGCATACTAGTTAGCATCATCACTGAGTCGTCAACTTCAAGAGTTGTGAAGTTTGAAAAAATAATGTAATGAAAAACATCAAATTATCGCTAGTTCTATCATTAATTTGGTCAAACATACATAATCCATTTAATCTCATGCATTTATGTACATTATTAAGCTATCCAATAATCGTGTTTCCCTCATCAAACCAATTATCATTTATGTATGTTTATACGCAAATCCATAACCCTTACATAACAATGTATTTCTATTAAATCAATCAGACTCTTTAAAGATACTGTTGTTATCATGATTTAAGTTCTTTGTGACATTCAAGAAGTTATAGTCATGTAGTATTAATTCATGAAAGGTAGTGCAATTAAGCAATGATTATTACCAACCATCATAACCTAAATCAAAATCCATGACATGAATCAATTGCCAATTAGCCATTATGGTCAATGTTAATTTTCAGATTGTTATATGTTGTATCAATTTGAAACTTCAATTAGAAATATTTCCAATTATAATTAGTATTTACATTCATCAACAATAATTTAAGATATAAAAATATATTCAATGACTAAAAAAACAAACAGCACATCAACAAGACGATGAGTCTCATGATTGGTTAATTATATGGGCCTTAATTCGCCTCCTAGCTTAGTCAAACCAACTATTCTCACAATTTATTACATACTTTTGATTATATTTTGTTTATGAGATGAGTTAGAGTTGGATATTTTGCTTTGTGGTCTAATGTGCATTTAATGCAGGATTAAAGGATAAAATAAAGGAATTTTAGCAAAGACCTTGGTCAAAACTCGAATGGGACAAGGGAGAGGAATTATAGGAGGTAAATCCTCCTCATTTACTAGCCCCAAATTCAAATATTACTCCATAATATTGAATTGAAAACAACCAAATGATGAGGACTAGAAGGCAGCCGAGCAAGTGAAAGTCAACGCACCAATTTATCTCGAGTTTGGAAACCGAGCCTCCCTAATTTTAAGGAAGTCGTTGGAGACTTCAAATGTATAAGTAGAGAGGCCTAGGACCTTAGTAGGATTCAATTTTTTTTTATATAAAACTATAATCTATTTTCAAGCAGCAAGACTTGTGACAATTTTCAATGTAATCCATGGTTTTGATAATAAGAATGAGTTTTGTTTTGAGCCAACACTTAGTTAACTTCGAGGGCTGAAGCTCTTGGGTTAGGGCCCAACCCTAGGAGCCAAGGCTCCTCTTTATTGTACATGTATACTAGCATAGGTTCATGGCTTAATTGTTCATTTGCTTAAGTAGTGGCATTTCCATTACAACAGTGTAGAGTAGATTGGTTGTGTTTTAGTTTGCTTCCATTTGTGCCTTCTTTCAATTAGCAGGTTAGAAAGGAGAAAACGATCCCCGTAAGGTTGTCAACAGGTATTTCGACCTTAGATCCTCCCTCTCAGACCATTACTTGTGGAAGAGACCCTTCAACAGCCCCAAAAACACGAGTTCCTAGTTCTTGCATGAGCTTTGGAGTTTGTTGTCTTGATTCAATACTTAGTTCATTTAATTGTCATCTTTTCCCATCATTGTCTTTCTGTAATAAGATCTCACTCATATTCTCATTTCCTTCAGTACTTTCTTCTTGCATAATATATGCAGAAGCCAATAAACCAATCTTAATCAAATTATACCCATGGATTTCCTTACCGTGTGATCCACAATGAACCTAACCAATCACTGTCAGTTGCATGTCACATAACTGACGTATTGATTTCAACGCCTAACTTTAAGTGCTCCAAATCTCCATCGTTGATCTACTTCACTCGATCCAATGGCCATTGCATCACCCGCTCACCAACTAGCTTGGCTAATGTCCACCGTTGGTAGATCCCACATGATCCAACAGCTATTGCGCAATGTCACGTGAAGTCTTGCATGACTGATATTTGACTGAGAGCGCACGAGAAAAGTGGTTTTCCCATGCTATGTGTCACGCACTTAGGCTAATCACGTGAATTTTAGAAATACCACTTACATCTCTTAGGGTGCGAGAGATATTGTTTACCACCTATGAAGACCACTCCATCGTGTCACTGGCTCGCCAACTAGCTTGGCCAATCTCCATTATCGATCAGCCGTGCATAATCCAACAAATCTCACATAATATCACATGAAGTCTTGCATGACCGATATCCGACCGAGTGCACATGGGAAAGGTGGTTTTACCATGATATGTGTCACCCACCTAAGGCTAATTGTGTGAAATTTAGGAATTTTGCTTACAACTTTTAGCGCATGCGAGATACTGCTTACCACCTATGAAGACCGCTCCGTCATTTTGCACGTTTTCCACCCTTTTGTTGACACGTGACTTGATGTTATTCATCCATCTATTAACGTAATCTCCTACGATAAAATCCCTGCCTCCCATCATCTGTTAATCCTATTCGTTGATCCAACCGATCCAACGGTTCCTGTGCATTGCTGCTTCATTACTTCTTCCTTTCACTGATTTCGATCTTCGATTGCTATTCTGCTTGACTCCTTCACGGACTTTGCTCTACATATTATTTAAATGCTACCACTCTTGAGCTTTGATTTTTTTATTCTATTAGACTCCAACGTCTGATCATCACAATACTCCTCTGAGCGCGGTCCTCTCTCTTAGATTCTCTTTCAATTCCTTGCACACTTATGTTATGCATAATTACTCTAATCAACACACATTTCATAATTCAATTACTCAACACACACCACATTGTCGAAACGCTCCATAGACCTTCTAGCCATCCTCAACCACCTTCCATCCACCTACCACGTCTACAAGAACAATTAAATTGCATGCTTGATTTTACCAAAACAACAAACCAAAAAAGTGAAAACAGATTTAGTTTAGTTTCCTTGCTTACATATTAGTTTGGTTTGATGCTCTTTACTTCTGTAACTTAGATATTAGCATTAGGTTAGTGTTGATTTAGCAATTCTCCTTATTGTGAAGTACTAAAGAAGGTATGATTTTTTTTTTTTTTTTTGGCATTTTTCATTAAACCTCACAGCCCCTTTGCATCATGAACTAGGTAGATAATAAGAAATCATGACAAAATCTGTAGGATTTATATGCAACATGAAAACACTGATAATTACCATTTCTTATGCAAGAAAATGGAAAAACAAAAGATTTTCGTTCAAAAGAAAAATATAGTGCCAAGTTAACTGTTGTCCCTTTGGTGGGGAACCACATGCAAACAAGGCGATCCAAATTAAAGCATATCAGTCAGGGAAAGGAAAAGGAGATATCGAATCAGTGCAAGAAAACAAATGGATAATTGGGAATTAACAGTTTGGTGAATCCCTTAGGATCCTTTGATCCTGAGGGATCGATGCCTTATCTATTTTTTCATCATTGATATCTTCGCCTTAGCTATTATAAAAAGGGTCAACACCGCTAGCCCGAGAGGGGATCTTCTGCCATTTTTCTATATAAATTTTCTCTGTATTTGACACTTTGATCATCGAATCTCGTTGAGAAGTAATCCACTGTAACTATATTTTAATGCTTTAATATAAACTTGGTTGTTGTTTCACTTTTGATCCTGGAATAATCTCAAGTAGTATGTCCCTGGAGGCTAAGGGCCCGACCTTGGTGGAACAGTTGCTCCTATATTATTATCTTTCATGTGTGCCTGGTTTTCATTATCAACTTTGTTCAGTAATCTGATATGTTTTGTCATTTTACATCACGTTTATATTATATTTAATTTATGTTCAACTGAGCAATATCTTTCTCTGTTGCAGGACTGTTGTATCGTTCATTCTAACTCTGTAATTCATTTTTGTTCCTTTAGTCATTAATATAATATTGCTGATATTTATGGAATGTTATCGTTGTTTAATTACAAAGTAACCGTGCTGTAACATTCATAAGTTGGTATTGTTGTACTCATATATGGTTTACATTTAATTGAGATTACTATTCAACTGACATTGTTGTTCCATTACGAATTACAATTGTTATTCTTTATAACGAAGATTGCTATTTGTGGTATCAAAATTAGATTACTGCTTTTCTCAATATTAAGGTGTTCAATGTGTTTTATTTATCTTGGTTTATCGTGCACTTACATTTGGCTCTGAGTATTGTTCTATATTTCATTGCTAATTAGTTGACGTTCTATTTCTGTGTGCTATCTGATTTACTCTTAGAGTAAGGATTGCTACCTGATTTCTGTAGGATATGATTGCTGCATTTATCTTTGAATAATAAGGTGTTGTTGTTTAAAAGAATTAGTTGTTGTTACATTTTCTAGTTGCTATTCCATTTTCTAGTTGTTGCTCCATTTCCTAGTTGTTGTTCCATTACCTTATTATTTGCGTTATCATTGCTTTGGTGTGCAGAATGATATGAACTGTAGTGGGCATTGACATTTGTTGCTTAGTCCCCAGATTGATGATCTGTTCCTTGATTATCTTTAGTTACATCAGCTTACAGAGGGATGAGTTATTGTTACTCTACCCTTTACTGATAAATTGCTTAGTTTCTCGAATGCATGATTTCAACCTTAAATCGCTCTACTGTAAGTAGATCTTCTTTTAATCAACCATTTACTCTTGTATTTTGAGCACTATACCACTAGCATTACCCTGATAAATGACAGCCTCAAACTGAGACACTCTTTGAAATAACAAAACGCTCCTAGATTGACAAGTTAATGTGACATAATTAGAGGTGAAAAAGAGCCTTTTTACGACTCGACATTTTGGTGTCATTTCCGGGGAAAGAGTGTAGCCATTTGTCTCTTGGCAGAGTAGTGTAAGAGCCCACTCATATAGAATTGGGTTTTAAAAATGGAAGTAAAGAACCTGCATGTGGAGTATGTAATAGCCCTGCTCCCCTGCTCGCTTTCCTACAGATTTGTTGATGTTTTGATTGGGTGGGACTTAGTAGTTGATTTGTGTGCATCACTAAGTAAAAAAAGCCAGAAAGGAATCCCAACCCTCTACCCAAGCCTGATAAAGCTGAGGGGCTGGTGATCCTTGGCCGATCAACCTTTATAAACGAAATCCTTAAGAAAGCATAATCTCAGCCTTCAATAGGAACTACAAAAGTTACTTCTAGAAAACCTACTAGTTCCCTTCAAGCCACAGGATCACCATCTGTAGCCTTTGCTAAGGTGCATAGTCAAACCAAAGAGCAATATTTTCAAGAAATTGAAAATTATAGCCCAGAACCATTACAAGAAGGGAATCATAGCAACCTCTGTGAAGAAGAGGAGAGATAGGAGAAAGTGAAGAACCAAGATCTCCTCTTCGGTTAATTCAGCCATTAAGCAGTCCAGATAAGGGAAGTGCCGCAAAAACAATTTATAGCAAAGAAATTCAAGAACCTGAATCCCCACCATACATTAGGTACTCTCATTATCCTAGATGAAGGAAGTGTTGTTAAGGCCATTCCCGTTAAAGCCATTTCCCCTCGACAACCTAGGAATACCCTCCTAGATATCCCAGAAGGTTATTGCCATATATTTGACCAAATGGCCCAAAACTAGCCAAACACCCAAACGTCTACATTGTAATACGCCATTGTGGATACTGCAGCTAATGCACCTATGAAAGGAATTCCTCTTCAACATATCCCTACATTCCATGTCCTTACATCAGAGGATCCGGATGCATACCTATTTGAATTTGATGTGCTGTGTAGAGGATATCACTACACCACCGATCCCCAGAAACTGAAATTATTTCCCTTTATATTAAAAGGGGCTGCTTTAAGATGGTTTATGGGATTGGGTGGTGGTGTTATAAATAACTGGGATCAAATGAAGGAGTCTTTTTTAAAAAAATATCAACATTATTGTAGGTCTAGAGAGTTAAAAGATGAAATGTTTTAGATGGTAGCTAGACCAAATGAAACATTAGAGGAGTATGTTGAACGTTTCTAGTATAATCTTCAAAGATCTCCTTATGCATCACTACCCTTACCTGATAATGTATTAAAAACAACATTAATTAGGGGAATGAAGGAGAAGTGGATTGAAACATTAAATATTATTGGAAAAGGAGATATTTATTAGGAAAATTTTGTTGACATTATTAATCTATGTATCAGGAGTTCGAGAGGTAGCACAAGACTAAAACTAGCTGAACATGATCAATTTGCAAGAAATAATAGAATTTCGGTAGGAGTAAGTCGTGCAGAAATTGGAAATTTTTTAGAAAATTTTAAAACTGATATATTGGGGACACTGACAACACAATTTGATATTATACAGGCCAAACAAAAGCAAGCAGAGGCAGAACAGAATCTTGAAATCTTATTTCTCAGATGAAAAAAAAAACACAGACATAAGGAGTGTCCATTAGATGCAGTCCAAGTTTGTGCCATTTTGTACAAAAGACCACTCTATAGAGAGATGTCCCTCACTTCCTGGATTGAAAGTGGTATATAAGGAAGCGGAAGAAAAGCTAGAATTGATGTATCTACTCAATCAGTGTCATCAATGGCAGCCATGACAATCAGGTATGTTTTCAGATCTAGCTTCTTCTTTTCAGCCTCCACAATATCATACTCAACAATATAATACAATGTGGAAAAATCAACCTCCTTTTCCGAATTGGTCACAACAATCATTCACTTCATCACCTCCATGGCCGAGTCAACCAAACCAACCCAATTGGCCAAATTTTCCCTATACCCCACCATATTGGCAAAATAATGCATATTGAGTGCAATGGACCCCTTCAACTTCACTAAGTCAAGCCTGGCAGGCAAACATGCAAAGACTGATGAATCAGCCAGTAGGAACCAGCCCACTCCCTCAACCTACACTACCAACCTTACAACAAAACCCTCAGCCTAACTTAAGACCGCAACTCCCAGCCCAACCCAACCCTAATCCGAATAATAGACTGGTCCAATCTATTCAAATAATTGAAACACTAGAAATAAGAACCGATCTAAGGGAGTGCAATGACCTTCAATTAAGATCTGGGTGTATCATCAAAATAGAGGGAAATAAAATAGCTCAAAGTGAAAATCAGTTAGCTATATAACAACCGCCACAAGAAGAGGGTGTGACCAGACAACAAATTCATAATCAAGCAACCACATCCTCTCCCCCATTCCCAGAACGATTAATTATACCTCGACCTATACAATATCCTAATTTTGACATTCTGGGAGAACTAAAAAACATGTACATAAAAATCCCATTCCTCCAAGCCATTCAAGACATTCCGATATATGCAAAGACTATCAAGGAATTATTTTTAAAGAAACCGATGAGGAAAATAACAAATAATCCAAGAGTCCAAGTAGTTGGCACTCTATCCGACTTATTATCAGGAAAAGAAACACTCGTTAAATACGAAGACCGAGGAAATCCAATAGTAACTATACAAATATATGGCCAAACCTTCTCAAATACCTTACTTGATCTAGGAGCTGCAATTAATATCTTAACAACTACCACTTGCCAAAAACTAAGCATTACATCAATAGAACCGACCTCTACTTTATTAGAATTGGCTGACCGATCTGTGGTTAGGCCAGAGGGCACACTACATGATGTCATGGTATTTGTTGACTCTTGGGAGTATCCGGCCAATTTTCTAATAATAAACCCCAAAAACTGACTTGATGGACATCCATTGATTTTAGGTAGACCTTGGCTTGCAACTGTCGATGCTTATATTGGCTACCAACAAGGAAATATGACGATAACTAGAGGGGAAAATATCAAGAACCTAGTTTTATACCCTCCAGCGCAGCCAAGTGTCACAATAATAAAAACTAACAAGCATCATGTATCATACCTCACCAAAAATATTAGATCTCCATTAAATATAAAAGAGGCCCTTGATTACAAATACCAAACAAAAGATGATGCCATTAACAATTTTATTAGCCAAGCTAAACCCAGATGCCACATACAATGTCACATGATAGAAACAACATTTGATAATGAATTAGAAGGGGATACTCTTAAAGATACACATGAGAAAACAATACCCACTACTTCTGTTTCAAATAGAAAAATTATAGAAATTGAGTCAAGAAAGACTTTAAACATTAATGCCAACCTAACTTCTGAACAAGAAGTGAAGCTCATTCAACTATTGAGAAAATATAAAGAAGCATTTGCGTGGGACTACCCTGATATGGAAGTAATTGATCCTTAGTTATGTACACACCACATTTACATAGAAAAGGATGTGAGACCTATTCACCAACCACAAAGGAGACTCAATCCTCATCTAAAAGACGTTGTAAAAGCTGAACTTCAAAAAATTTTAGATGTCAACATTTGTACCCTATCTCTGATAGTAAATGGCTCTCTCCAGATGTTGTGGTACCAAAGAAGAATGGAAAGTGGAGGATTTTTGTAGATTATAGAGAGCTAAATAAAGCAACACAAAAGGACCACTTCCCCTTCCATTCATTGACCATGTTAGCACCTAAATCTGCCTTAGGCTGAAAGAAAGCAAAATTCAAGGTAACCACAAACCATGCTCAGTCTGGTAGCTAGCCCTACCAGAACAGGAGAGGGCTCTCTCCGAGTCACACTCAGTGAATAGATAAACGAAAATGCCTGACATGACATACATTGAACTATTTATCTTAGGCTAGTAAGTGAATATGGATATAAGAAGTGATTTTTATGAATGATTGTGTTTCTGGGATGGTATGGGACCAATGGAACTCAATGAACAGAGAGCTTAATATAAAGGCACAGATTACATCATGAGGAAAGATAGGCGGAAAGCCTATAAATTTAGTTTAAGATAGTGCAGAATGGAGAGATTGATTAAGAGGGTGAAAAGGGCATGGAAAACATGAATCCTTTTCAACAGAAGAATGAACACTAAACATGAAATTTTCCCACATGTAGAGCAATAAAATTGAATTCTACCTTAGATAACTTAGAAAATTTCACTGGAAATGAATATGAAATGAACTAAGAAACAGAACAAGATACATATGAAACATAAGAGACACATTTGCTACACTCACGACCACATGAATCTCATGAAACAGATCCATGCCTTTCATTAATACTCTGTAAAAAAATACACAATGCAGAAACAGAGTTTCTTTCCCACAGTGTCCCAGAAGTTACAAGCCAACCAACCCTTTGCAAATGGTTTGCATACAATATATGGAATGTGCCATGAAGAGATAGAATGCCCAAGGGTTGGGGAGTTACTCAAATCATCACAAAATGAAGGTGGAGAGCCAAACATCAGCTACAAGTGTAGCACCACAACCATGACAAATGGCTTGGGTGGCCCTTTGCCTTCCTGCCACTTGGATCACTGCCCATCTGGAGCGTAAATACTTTTAAAACCACCTTAGGTGTTGAGAAAATGAAGTGTATACGAAGGGGCCCACTTATGAAAAGTCGGGAAGCGAAATTTCGCAAAACAGAGGCATTTTCGGCCTTGTTTCCTATATGCGCCACGCCCTTTTCTGTATGCATCATGCCAGGTTGAGGCCAGTTTTGAGGCACGTGAAGGAGTCCAAAATGTGCCCAAGTGTGCTCGTTCGAAGGCCTGTCCTGTCTACCTTCCAACCCAAGTAGAATTTTTTAATTTGGAGCTCATTTGTCCCTTCAAATATTCATTCTTGCAAGACTACTTCCTGTGTGTCAAAATAGGGGCAGTGGGGTCATTGTTTGGGTGTTTTTGACCTCCTGGAGACTCAAATGATGCCCAAATTTCTTTCTTGAGTGCCAGTAGTCATGAGGGCATGCTTGTAGCTCGGTGAGGGTAGTGGGTTCATCCTTGACATGTATTCCACTCTTGTGGTGTCTCCTGGGAGCCTACTCTTGTGAGGATGAGTCACTTTGTGTCTCCATATCATACTCGGACATATGTTGTGATGTCATGACTACAATGTGCACTGTGATGAGGCTGCCCTTTTGATGATGGTGTGAGGCTGGGTGCCTTTGTAATATTTTTTACCAGGGGGAACAATGAAATAGGGAGTCTTAGGGAGGGAGTGATGAAATGGGGATAGGGGTTATAGGGAGAAATTTGTTAGGGATATGGGAGGAGTTCAAATATTTTGATGGGGTAGGGTTTGGGGTTTTGCATTGACCAAATAGTGGAGGTATAGGGGACAGGATTTGGTGATAGTTTAGGGTAGGTATTTTAGGAAAAATGACAAAGGGAGGATGGCAAAAGTGATGGGTGAGGGGAAAAGGTGAGTGGAGTGAAACCTTGGCACTAACAAGACATTTAAACAACCCTAGCCATTAATTTCTTGGTGATTTCTTACGGTCGATTTTATACATTTTGGTGGCATTGAAACATCTCTATAAACACCCTATCATTGACAAAATTTGATGAGCAAGTGATTTTAGAGAGCCTACCTCTCAATTTGATAGGCTTCACCAAAATTTGGGAGCGTTTGGGCATTTGTTTTGGCCCTTGTCTGTATGCACCATGCGCAAAGCCGAGTGCGCCACACCCTGGGTATGCATCGTGCCCTTTGAAAAATTTCACTGTGGGCAGGCTGCGTGTGCGCTGCGCCCTCTGTGTGCGCCGCGCTCCTAGGCATATGTGTCGCGCCCTCTATAACCACCTCCAACTCACTCAACTGCTCACCAATGCGCACTCACGCCTTTCCAACACTTCTCCAAGGATTGTAATAGCACAATACCTTTGTTTTTGAAAAAATTTTGTATATATAGCCTTGGAAGAGATGGGTTTAATATTTTCCTCTTCAAAACCCCATTTTTCTAATGTTTGAATTTTGCACTTTTTCACTGACTTTAAAACACACTCATTTTCACTTTCCCTTTGAAATTTTAGCTCAAATGATGAAATTTTCGACATTGTTTGCAGGGATTGCATGATAGGAGATTTGGCCAGGGAAACCATGATTGCCTCTAAAAAAATCAACTGCCGACTTTTTTTGAAAATTTTGTCATAAATGACACTGTTTGACTTTTCTTAAAAACAAAGTTTTGAAGAAGATTCAGAGTCTATCTGCATGATGATGAAGCTCTCTAAACCATAACTATGTAAAGGTCTCACTCTGGCCTCCGTGACTTTACTGGACATGTTCAAAGATCAAATTGATGAATTCCTAGACCTAGACCTCGAAACGACCTTTGTCCTTTAAAGGACCAGACCTTGACTATCATGGACTTTGATGATTATTAACAAAAGACCTGAGCCAGCAGGATCCAGACATGAGGGGGAATGACTATCATGACCTTCTCCGTCAGATTATGGCATGCCCCTAGCAGAATGCAGCTGGGAGAATGGAGTGGGACACCTAAACATGAAATGCATAAAGAGTTTTGATCTCTGACGGAGGACTGACCAGACCGACTCTAACATTTGCTCCAATGGGGGATGGTACCTCCTTGGAGGTGCCAAGAACAGCAGATCTCTAGAAGTGCTAGATAGTGTGTTTTGTCCATTGGGCTATGGAGTCATTATTTCAACAAACCACACAAGACTCTGACTCGTTTATTGACTGAAACCTAACTCATACTGACTCAATGCAAACTGAAATGACTGAAAAACTTGACTCTAACAAACTAACTCAAAATACTAAGACCCGAACTTAAAATTTAAAGCTTGGTAGTAGTACATGGCCACCTGTGTTCCTTGCAAGACAATATACCATCAAACTATGCTAAAATGCCAATGTAGCCAATCAAGCAGATGTCTTGTTGATTGATTCTCCTGATCAAATCTTCTGGTCAACAACACATACTGGTAACTGGGCATCCAAAAACACGATTGACCATGATCTCCTTCATCACTGAATACTGCAATAATCACCTTCACTGCTGACTGTAACAGATTTGCCATTGGATCATGAAAAACATGAAGATTTTCCTCCTGCTGAAGAAAAAACTATCTTTTTCTCTTGATTCTGGTCCTTCTTCATAAATAAGAGTATGTTTCAGGTCTTCAAAAAATTCTAAACAAGTGGATGAACAAATCTTCTTTTCAAATAACATTTCAAAACATGAGACATATGAGGAGGAATCTGAAAGGGAATCCTGAATGGTTTGATCTTCTGAAGTTTGAATATATGGCAGGTCATCTTCATATGATATGATAGCCCACTTCTCATTACATTCATCACATTCATCAATCATGAGAAAAGAAACGTCACACATTTCTTGAAACCTAACAATAACATTTCTATCATCTACCATAAATTCATCCAGAGGAACGTTTTCACTTGCTTGAGCAAAGATCTCATCTTGCTGTTCAAGAGCTGACTGGATTACCTCTTCATGAAGGCTTTGTTCTGATAACATTAGAACATTGGGACCCAAAACTTTTTCTTCTTCATCCCAGATGATTTCAGCAGCCGAGTTCTCTTTCATGGGACTTAGTACAAGGTTTTTTTGATCATCACAATCCTTTAGACAGTAAGTACAGGCAGCGGGCAAATTTGCATACCAAGATTGGGCTTCACCTTTCAGATTGGCCATGAATATCTTCATTAAGCAATCTTCAGGAAAATCAACCTTCAACTTGCAAATATGAATGTGAAATCGGACTACATGTAAAGCAACATCCTTCTTACCATCATCTTTAAACGTAGGCAGATTCCTTGACCAATCTACCTTCGGAATTTTATTTGGAAAGCCTGGAATGTGATCTCGGTTCATGGGAGCGTATCTTCTTGCAATCCGCTCCATTTTAAAAAATCTCAAAGCTACTGATCCCTCTGTAGTGGAGTCACCATGAAGCACTGATTTTTGTATTCTTCAGTGCAGGGAGTCGCCAGGTGAATGATTTTAGCCATCTTCTTATGTCTGATTGTTGTTCACCATCAACAATCAGCTCTAAAGTTGAGATATGTACTAGGGCAAAACAATCTTCAAGCAAACCATTTTCGTTCCCCAGCAGAGTCACCACTATGTTAGCACCTAAATCTGCCTTAGGCTGAAAGAAAGCAAAGTTCAGGGTAACCACAAACCTCGCTCAGTCTGGTAGCTAGCACTACCAGAACAGTAGAGGCCTCTCTCAAGTCACACTCAATGAATAGATAAATGAAAAGGCCTGAGATGACTTACAGGGAACTATTTATCTTAGGCTAGTAAGTGAATATGGATACAAGAAGTGATTTTTATGAATTACTGCGTTTCTGGGATGGTATGGGACCAATGGACCTCAATGAACAGAGAACTTAATACAAAGGCACGGATTACTTCGTGAGGCAAGATAGGCGGAAAGCCTAGCAATTTAGTTAATGAAGAGATTTATTAAGAGGGTGGAAAGCGCATGGACAACATGAATCCTTTTCAATAGAAGAATGAACACTGAACATGAAATTTTCCCACAGGCAGAGCAATAAAATTGAATTCTACCTTAGCTAACTTAGCAAATTTCACTGGAAATGAATATGAAATGAACTATGAAACATAAAAAGATACATATAAAACATAAGAGACACATTTGCTACACTCACAACCACATGAATCTCATGAAACAGAGCCAGTGCCTTTCATTAATCCTCTGTAAAAAATATACAATGCAGAAACAGAGTTTCTTTCCCATAGTCTCCCAGAAGTTACAAGCCAACCAAACCTTTGCAAATGGTTTGCATACAATATATAGAATGTTCCATGAAGAGATAGAATGCCCAAGGGTTTGGGAGTTACTCAAATCATCAGAAAATGAAGGTGGAGAGCCAAACATCAGCTATAGGTGCAATGCCACAAACATGACAAATGGATTGGGTGGCCCTTTGCCTTCCTTTGCCACTTGGATAACTGCCCATCTTGAGTGAAAATAATTTTAAAACCACCTTAGGTGCTGAAAAAATTAAGTGTAGATGAAGTGTCCCACTTATGAAAAGTCGGGAAGCAAAATTTCGCGAACAGAGGCATTTTGGGCCTTTTTTCCTATACGCGTCGCGCCCTTTTCTGTATGCATCATGCCACTTTGAGGCCAGTTTTGAGACACTTGCGGGAGTCTAAAATGTGCCCAACTATGATTGTTGGAAAGCCTATCCTATGTACCTTCCAACCCAAGTTGAAGTTTTGAATTTCGAGCACATTTGCCCCTCCAAATATTCATTCTCCCAAGATTGCTTCTTGTGTGTCAAAATAGGGGTAGTGAGGCCATTGTTTGGGTGTTTTTGACCTCTTCGAGACTCAAATGATGCCCAAATTTCTTGCCCAAGTGCCAATAGTCGTAATTTTTCCTGCTGAATCCAAAAATACAAACCATTTCTCATTTGGAGCTCCCAATCCTACGCGTCGTGCCAGCAGCGCGACGCATATAGAAAGAAAACCTGTGTTTGTGCCAAAAAAAATTCATGCAAGCAAAATTGTCCCAAATTTCTTGAAATTTGGGCTGGAGGTTCTCTAAGAGGCACTATATTTGGCCACAGAAGCTTCAGCCAAGATTCAAAGCTGATCTTGCTCTTTTGCCTCTCTTTTTTCTCTGCTCAGTTTGGCCTTCAAGCTCCTTACTCAGGCCTTTGCAGTCATGTTTTGTGCCCTGTAATGACAAGCCATCCTCCTCAATATGGTTTGTCCCTGTTGGCCTTCTCTAGCAGTCTCTCCAAGTGTAGATTGACCCGATATAACCAAGACTCATGGTCGTTGTTGATCTCTTGCTCCAAGGTAGTGAGCTCGATCCTCCTCTGCTGGGCAGCTTGTCGATTTTCACGGATGCTTTGCAGCTCCATGATCTTCTACTGGTCCTCAAGATATTTTCTCCTCTACTCCAGATACTTGATGACCCATCTAGCCATCTCCATATTGAGTATCAAGTCTTATATCTTCGAGTCCTGCTCCTGAATGGTCATCCTAAGTTTGGCATTTTCTGCCTCTACCTCATCATCTTGAACGAGGATGACATCGGTCTCCTACACACCTGATGGCCCCTCATCATGCACGGGCTTCTTACCCTTTTCCAGTACCCATGTCGCTGATGCCGAAAGAGAGGCCGCTTCCATCCTGAGTGGAGATAACACTCACTTTGTTGCTGCAAACCAGTGCCTACTGCCTCTCTGATATGTAACAAAAACTGGCATGGTAGTGGTCTCATGGTGCTCATGCTGATGAGGAGGACCACCCAACTCCTTCTCTGGCTCTGAGAGTACCTATGATTTGTTGAAGAAGTCATGGGAGATGAAGTCCTCCCAAGAAATGCTCTACAATCCCAACTGATGATCTACCAAAATACGGATAAGAGCAAAGTGAAACACATTGTTAAGCTGCTGCTGGGGGGTCTTATGCAGCATGAAGGTGTTCATCCTCTCTATATTCCTACATATGAAAAATGGGAGGTTCATCATCCTCACCCTGGTAAAGTGCATGAGCAAGTGGATGTGATAGGCATACAGTCGAGAGAACCTCCCCTCACAGCTGAAGTATTTCATGATCAATCTCATGAGTGGAGCATACTCATCTTTCAAGTATTTGAAGGGAAAGACTCTTGTGAGCGCATTCAAGAATCTAGCTTTAATTTAAGGCTCATAGTGTTGCCTATCAACCTTCTTCTTCTTATGCCACTATTCTACAACATTTGGTATACCTGTTGCCACTGATATAGCTTCGGGTGTCATTGTGAAAGTGACCCCGGCCAAGATAGACTAACCTCCATGTAGATGAAGCACAAATAAATGGGCCAACTCATGATGAACTCTAACATTTGCCACCCTTTGACAAAATTCAAAACATGATAGGTGCTGGAAGCATGACATGGCAAGAGGGCATGCTTGTAACTCGGTGAGGGTAGTCGGTTCATCCCTAACATGTTTGCCACTCTTGTGGTGTCTCCTAGGAGCCTAATCTTACGAGGATGAGTCACTTTGTGTCTCCATCTCATACTTGGACGAATGTTATGATGTCATGACTGCAATGTGGACTGTGATTAGGTTGCCCTTTTTATGATGGTGTGATGTTGGGTTCCTTTGTAATATCTATTACCAAGGGGGACAATGAAACATGGAGTGTTAGGAAGTGAGTGATGAAATGGGGATAGGGGTTATAGGGAGAAATTTGTTAGGGATATGGGAGGAGTTTGGGTATTTTGATGGCGTAGGGTTTGGGGTTTTGTGTTGACCAAATAGTGGAGGGATAGGGGAGGGGGTTTGTTAGTACTTTAGGGTAGGGAGTTCAGGAAAAATGAGAGAGGGAGGATGGGAAAAGTGATGGGTGAGAGGAAAAGGTGAGTGGAGTGAAACCTTGGCATTAACAAGAATTTTACACAACCCTAGCCATCAATTTCTTGGCAATTTCTTATGGTCAATTTTATACATTTTGGTGGCATTGAAACATCTCTATCAACACCCTATCATTGACAAAATTTGATGAGAAAGTGATTTTAAAGAGCCTACCTTTCAATTTGATAAGCTTCACCAAACTTTGGGAGCGTTTGGGCACTTGTTTTGGCCCTTGTCTGTATGCACCGTGCGCAAAGCCCAGTGCGCCACGCCCTGGGTATGCATCGCACCCTTTGAAAAATTGCACTATGGGTAGGTTGCATGTGTGCCACGCCCTCTGTGTGCGCCGCGCTCCTAGGTGTATGCACGACGCCCTCTAAAGCCGCCTCCAACTCACTCAACCGCTCACCAATGCACACTCATGCCTTTCCAACACTTCTCCAAGGCTTGTAATAGCACAATGCCTTTGTTTTTGACAAAAAATTGTATATATAGCTTTGGAAGAGATGGGTTTAATTTTTGCCTCTTCAAA
This sequence comes from Pinus taeda, assembly GCA_000404065.3. NCBI lineage: Eukaryota > Viridiplantae > Streptophyta > Pinopsida > Pinales > Pinaceae > Pinus > Pinus taeda. The sequence continues at coordinate 275,595 of APFE031492567.1, read as the reverse complement.
AACCCATTTTTCTAATGTTTGAGTTTTGCACTTTTTCACTGACTTTAAAACACACTGATTTTCACTTTCCCTTTGAAATTTTAGCTCAAATGATGAAATTTTCGGCATTCTTTGCAGGGTTAGCACGATAGGACATTTGGCCATGGAAACCATGACTACATCTGAACAAATAAACTGGCGACTTTTTTTGAAAATTTTGTCGTAAATGACACTGTTTGACATTTCCTCAAAACAGAGTTTTGAAGAAGAGTCGGAGTCTATCCACATGATGATAAAGCTCTTTGAACCATAACTGTGTAAGGGTCTCACTCTAGCCTACATGGCTTTACTGGACATGTTCAAAGGCCAAATTTATGAATTCCTAGACCTAGACCTCGAAATGACCTTTGTCCTTTCAAGGACCAGACCTTGACTGTCATGGACTTTGATGATTATTGACAAAAGACCTGAGGCAACAGGATCCAAACATGAGGGAGAATGGAGTGGGACACCTAAACATGAAATGCATAAAGAGTTTTGATCTTTGGCGAAGGACTGACCAGACTGACTCTAACAGGCCAAGCATTAGACACTTTGGCAGGAAATAAATTCTTTTCTTTTTTAGATGGCTTCAGTGTATACAATTATATTTAGATTGCCCCTGAAGGCCATGACAAAACCACTTTTACTTGTTCTTGGGGAACATTTACCTACAAAGTTATACCTTTTGGCTTATGCAATGCTCCGATCACATTTCAAAGGGCTATCCTCAATATCTTTTCAGACTTAATAAATGAAGGGCTCGAAGTATACATGGATGACTTTACACCATACGGGGATGATTTTGACCCAGCATTAGACACACTAGAAAAAGTCCTGCAACGCTGCATTGCCGCCAAGCTTTGTCTGAGCCATGAAAAATGTTATATGATGATGATTAAAGGACTTATCCTAGGCCATTATATTTCAGCAGCTGGCATACAGGTAGACCCAACCAAAATTCAAATAATTTTGCTAATTCCTACTCCTACCACTCAAATAGAGGTAAGCAATTTTCTTGGATTTTCTGGTTATTATAGAAGGTTTATAGAACATTTTTCGCATATTGTTGCACCTCTATATGCATTGACAGGTAATGTTGACTTTCTTTGCATAGAAAAATGCGATTTTTATTTTCAGGATCTGAAGAAGCTTGTGTCCACAACCCCAGTCCTTCGAGGACCAAATTGGGACCTACCATTTCAAATTTCATCAAATGCCTCAGATACAGCTATTGGAGCAGTCCTTGGGTAGGAAGAAGACAAAAAACCATATGCAATTTATTATATTAGTAGGAATTTATCTCCTGCTAAATTAAATTATATTGTTACTAAAAAGGAATTTCTAGCTATAATACATGCTATCAATAAGTTCAGGCATTACATTATTGGATATCATGTTATCTTGTACACAGATCACTCTGCCATAAAATATTTCGCAAATAAATCAATCACAAATGGTAGAATAACTAGATGGCTGATTTTATTGAGGAATTTTCTATTACAATCAAGGATTGACCTAGAAAAGAAAATCTTGTAGCTGACTTTCTCTTACGAATGCCGAAACCAGTGGATACAACAACAGCTGAAGATCAATTTCCATATGAGCATTTGTTTGCTGTCACTGTTAAAACACCCTACTATGCTAATGTTGTGAATTACTTAGCCGTAGGTAAATTACAAAAACATCTGACCCCCAATGAATGAAAATAGATTGTCAAACGAAGTGCTCAATTTTCTTGGATAAGGGGCTACCTATTCCATACAGGGGCATATATGCACATCATGAGATGCATTTGCGAGGATGAAATTTTTGATATTTTAAAAGCCTGTCATGATGGACCATGTGGCGAACATTTCGTCGATCGCCGAACTAGGCATAAGGTCCTGCAAACAAAGTATTATTGGCCGATGATCTTCAAAGATACAAAGAATTTAGTTCAAGCCTGTGACAGTTGCCAAAGAGGAGGACGCCCTGGTCAGTTGACGAAATGCCCCTGAATCCACAACTAGTTATTGAACCATTCAAGCGATGGGCCCTCAATTTCGTTGGACCAATTAACCCATCCTCACACCAGAAAGCATATATTTTGGTAGCAACAGAATATGTTGCCAAACGGGTTGAAGGAGAGGCATTGCTGAGAGATACAGAGGATTTTGTCATACAATTCTTGTTCTATATATTTGTGTGGTATGGGCTTCCAAGAGATATAATTATAGACAGTGGACGACCGTTTTTTAGTAGCAAGATTGCTACAACACTAAAAAATTATCATATCCAGCACAAAATCACCTATCTGTACCACCCACAGGCAAATGGTTAAGTAGAAAGCATTAATAAAATAATAGAAGCAAACTTAACAAAAACCATTGCGTCACATAGACGCAATTGGACTGCAAGACTACCAGAAGCCTTGTGGGCTTAGAGAACAACATGGAGAAGCACTACCGGCTATTCACCATATCAATTGGTGTTTCGAAAGGAACCCATCTTTCCCATAGATTAAAATCAAAACCCTACGAACAACACAAGAATTCGGCCTAAATTAAAACAAGGCACAGATTAATAGATTACATCAAATCAATGAGCTAGATGAAATATGGCTCTCTTCCTCCAAAACACTACACTAATCCAATAGCAACAAGCTAAATGGCACGATGCTCTCATTAAAAATAAAGTCTTCCGCGAAGGAGACTGAGCGATTTTATACGGTTCCAGGTTTCAGGATTTCCCCAGGAAACTTTAGACTCGTTGGCTGGGACCATATGAAATCCAGAAGGCACGTGATGATGGCACCCTTACTCTAACCACCATTGACAGATATAGATATGCCTTCAAGGCAAATGGCCACCGAGTTCGACTATATCATAAACCACTTACTCGGGAGTCCTTCTACCAACGACTATGCAAAGACTCCGACATGCAAGTTTTGGGGGAGGAAGAGAAATCTTCCTCACCTATGATTCATTAAGTGATTCAATTATTTTTACATTTTGTACATAATTCCTTTGTTTTGTTAGCATAAATTACTCTTTGTACATATTTTTTTGTATTTCCACCTTATAACACCTTCACCATTCTACTTTTCTTTTAGGGAAACAACACTGTTGTTTTTGTTGTTCCTTTTTTCAAAGGGACAGCATTTCCATTTTGCTGTTCCTTTTTCAAAGGAACAACACCTTTTTTTTCAGTCGTTCCTTTCTCACTTTTATTTTGTTGTTCCTTTTCCAAAGGAACAACACTTTTGATTTTTGTTGTTCCTTTCTCCAAAGGAACGACATTTGTGTTTTCTGATGTTCCTTTTCCAAAGGAACAACACTTTTGATTTTTGTTGTTCCTTTTTCAAAGGAATGACATTTGCATTTTTTGTTGTTCCTTTTGCAAACGAACAACACTTTCGTCTGTTACTGCTCCTTTTCCAAAGGAATGGCACTTGCATTTTCTTTTGTTCCTTTTTCAAAGGAACAACACTTGTATTCTTTTTCTCTTCCTTTTTAAAACAATAACATTCTCGTATTCCTTTTGCTTATGCTTGTTCTCCTCTCTATTCCAATTTAAAGATGTTTGTTGTTCCTACTATTTCAAGTCTTTTCAAACACATATATACACTTATGCAATGGATAAAGAACTACAAAATATTGAAATCAGTAAATTATATAAAATCACTATTTTTTACAAGAAATTGCTTTGAATTGGTAAGAGGAAAGAGGAAAGGACACAATTATCCATTATTTTTGTTGTCATTATTCTACTAATACTGATACGATTGGTTATCTTTATCACGTTGGTTCTTTTTAAATTCTCATAATCTTCTTTGATCATTATTAAGGAATAAGAACAAAGGGTTTGTTTTTTCTATTGAGATGTTAAGACTTCTTCCACCATTCCTACTCTTAAGGAGTTGAACCACCCTTTGTGTATAATAGGGAGTACTTTATGGAAAAAGAGAAAAAAGTTTATATAACTTATGGGTTGTCAAATGCAGGATATGGGGTCTCATCAAGAGCCAGCCTACCATTATCATAAGGAAGAAAGTGAATTGGCATTCACACTATGGCCACCACACCAGGGATATGATCCAAGAGGCACATCAGAGAAAATAAAGAGCCCTTGGAATAGGAGGTCTCATCATTAGCCGGCCTGCCCACCTTTCACTCCTTCCTGGTGAATGTCATTATGGCTAACTGGTCACCAAGCTAGCATAAAGGCCTACATTTTGACATTGCAGAACACTTCCTAAGCATACAAAAAAGATCATGGTTCCATGGGTAAACAAACAACTCTGTCAAGGTTATGGACACCTATCAGCAACAAAGCTCTGTTAATGGTAATGAAGTCACATTCCTTATACACCAATAGTAATCATCAACAACCTTTTGTCTCTTATACCTTTGTAATATGTCACATAAGATTATGTATATCATTTCCCCGAACCATTAAACACATGAAAATCTATTATAACCAATCATGACAAAAAAGTTGATAATCACTGCATTAGAATCTATGTGCACGTCACCTGTTCTATCCTCCCAGCCTTGTATCATATCACAACACTCTCTTATTTGTTAAGCAATCTGACTATACACCTATATTTTGGCAATCTACTCCTTTTGTAACACATGGAATTTCGGCGTACGTTGTTCCTTTATGAATCTGTATTCTGGCAATTTGGCATGCTGCTTCCTCATTTGATGGCTGAGGACGACCTATTACATTGCAGAGGGGAGGCAGGTAACCTCATCATTCACTGGTATACCTGTCAGACTATTATTTGGAAAACTATTTACTTGGGAATAGCAAGGCTCAACGGTATATTGTTTTTCAATTTGCATGTCTTGTTGTTCCTAAGCCATTTTCGTAGCATGCTCTGTGGCAATTAGTAAGTGACTAAGGATTTGATCAAGTCCTACTATTTTGTTAGTTTCTCTATGTTCTAACAATTTGAACAACCTGTTGTTCCATTGTCATCTCTGAGATTTTACAGTGAAGATAAAAGCATCGGAGGAAGATCATTTCGGAGAGAAACATAGGTTTTGACAGTCTCCGATGCAGCATGGGAGATCCTGACAAGGGCAAGTTGGTTAGTTTATCTCAATCATTTACAAGAATCCAACGATATCATAGAAATAGAATTCTTGCAAAACTTGCAAGAATATCACTCTAGAGTAAGGGGGAGTCACATAGCAGTTACCGATGACATAATTACGGAGGTCTTAGGACTACCATCCCCTAGACCTGTGTGGATGTTAAAGAATGAGAGACTGCAAGAGATCATAAAAGTCTTCCAAGATGAAGGCCACAACCTGACAGTCAAAGGAAAGGGAGTTCTACCAGCAGCATTAGCAGAGCCATGGGTAGAATTGGCGATGATCATCCAGGGATACATCACCTGTGAAGGCAGGAAAGACATGATAAGACCACGACACCTTAAACTTTTGGCCGTATAAAAACAAAAATGCTCTGTGAATTTACCTGCATTTTTAAATTCATTACTTCATGATGTTGCCCAAAGCATGAAAAAGTCACAACATGTAGAATCAGTAGTAAGTCACCATGGTTTGATATGGTTGATAGTTAGCCATAGCCTTGCTCAGCAACAGAGCAACTGGGAAGATCTAATTGCCATGATGTATGGGGGATTGACTATGCCATCCCCAAAACGTAAGCATGCTACTAGTACACCGGATAGACCATTGAAATGGAGGAAATCAGTCAGACTGACATGGATAGAAGGAGGCTGGAAAATTCCTAAGGGGATACTAGCTAACCAGTGGAGATAGACGATTCAGGGGATGAGAAACCCCCACAACTGGAAGGAGAAGAGAGTGAGAAAGGATTGGAAGGAAATGAGGAAGGAGAAACGGAGGAAGAGACCAAGCAACCTAGGTAGGAGGAGGAGGAAACAGAGTAGCGCGAAGACAACCTATTGCAAAATCCATTGCAAGAAGATGAATTGGCTAAAATTCCGGCCAATATGGCTGAATATGCCCAGCCTCTCAGCCCGCCAGGCCTCCATATTGTAGAAGAACCAAAAGAACATTCTGCACAGGACAAAATGCACCCGAAGAATTACATGACGAGGAAGTAGAAAAAGAGAATCATCTTGTTCATGATGAAAGTATGACATGAGAGAAAAGTAGTACAGAGGAGGAACAACCTGTTCCTAGCCAGACTACACTGAAGAATTTCAGTAAGAAGAAGGGGTGGAAAAAGAAGTCACCCAGGAAATAACATAACCAGCTAGGGTTTTTACTCCTAAGCAACTCAAACAGAACAACGAAGGAGCACCCCAAGAAGAAAACCAGGGAATTGACCAAGATAACAATCCAGGCCTGAGTAAATAGACAACTGTTCCTTCTAAGGAAATAGAAGAAATTAAAAGATTACGAAAAGAACAACAAAGATTACTGAATGTGATAGCTCGACTTCGAAAACAAATCAGGGTTTTGAAAATTAGAAAGAGGGTAAAACAGATTTCGGGCATGGGACATGCAACCACTCCAGCAATACCCATAAAAAAAAATGTTCAGAGGACTCAAGTCCACCATGTTGTTCAAAAACCTATTGAGGAGTGGCCTGCTGTTCAAAACCCTATTGAGGAGCAACCTACTGTACAAAACCCTGTTGAGGAGCAGTCTGCCATTCGAAATCTTTTTGAGGAGTAGTCTATTGTTCAAAACCAAAATGAATAGCATTCAATTGTTACCGATGTTGAAGTACAAATAGATGATATATTAGCCTGTGACAAATAAGTGCAGACAAAGGCATATCCCTTCAATAAATGCGAACCATAAACATGAGACGATGTAATAAGAAGATTCAAGTGAACCTTTTGCTCACCGCTACCATGTGGGACAGTGATCTGAGAACAGTAACCCTACGAGAGGGTTTGATGCAAGCTCAACAAGGAGTAGAAAAAGTTACAAAACAAACGGTTTCTCGACAAAAGTATGAAGAATTACAACAACAACTAAGGAATGCCAATCGATCCAAAAGCCAGGCCTTTGAAGGATGGCAAAAGGAAGAAGAAAATGTTGCAAAGGTAACTCATAGGTTAGATAAGTTATCAAGCATATGTATACCTTATGCTCTTTGTACACTGACGTCCTAGCATGTAGAGCCCCTGCTAAGAATTATGCCTTGTTTTTAATGGAACAATATTTTCAATTGAAAGTAAAGGCTATCAGAGCAGGAGCCCCTATACAAATTAATACCATTGATGATTTTATAAATTGTTGTAATCACTATGGAGTAAAGGTTAAAAGATTATTGTGTGAATTCTATCTACATAACCTTGTGTTAGACCAAGAGACAGAGCAAAACCTTGGCCCTTTTGTTGGGGATATCCAACTGCAGGCATTTATTTCATTTGGAGTTAATCAAATCAAATGGCTTAAAGCCTGTAATGCCTTCCAAAGATAAAAAAATGGATTAGAGCCTAGAAATCTAGTGCAGTTGTGGAGGAACCATAGGAACCTCATGGGGGCTCCAGGTGTGATTGAAGCGTTAGGACCCATTCATACAGAAATCAATCGATAGGGAATAGAATTCTTTTTCACTCTTAAAGAACTTGCCATTGATGTAGCTAAATTTCGATATCAGATTTCTAATCCAAATATCCAACTCAGGGAACCATTTAATTATGAGAACTTTAAGTTAGCTGCCAATCGCTTGAACCTCTATGGTGAATTTAGCTTGAGAGCAAGGCCATATTGGTTAGGATATAGGTTTTGGAGTCTGATTATTTGGCACCCTACACCTAGATACCAAGCCTTGTATGAGATGCTTGAGGGTCAGATAGGCCATCTTTTTGAACACCTAGTTAGGCACCATGGATGTAGACCACTACATGAGATCCCATCTGCAGCCCACTCTCTCACTGTCTTACATGTCGACTACAATATTTTCTTGAGGGCATGAAAAAGGGTAAGCATGGGGTTGTGTGGAGTACTAAAGAACGTATGTTTTGTTGATTATTTTGGCATCTTTTCATTAAAAATCACAACCCCTTTGCATCATGAACTAGGTAGATAATAAGAAATCATGACAAAATCTGTAGGATTTATATGCAACACTAAAACATTGATAATTTCCATTTCTTATGTAGGAAAAGGGAAAAATGATACTGTCGTTCCAAAGAAAAAGATAGGGCTAAGGTAACTGTTTTCCCTTTGGCGGGGAACCACATGTAAACAAGGCAATCCAAATTAAAGCATATCAACCAGGGAAAGGAAAAGGAGGTATCGACTCAGCACAAGAAAACAAATGGATAACTGGGAGTTAACAGTTTGGCAAATCTCAGTATCCTTTGATCCTGAGGGATTGCTACCTTAACTATTTTTGCATCATTGATATCTCTTCCTTAGCTATTATAAAAAGGGGCAGCACCACTAGCTCGAGAGGGGATCTACTATCATTTTTCTATGTAACATTTCTCTATATTTGAGACTTCGATCATCGACTCTCGTCGAGAAGTAATCCGCCGTAACTCTATTTAAATGATTTAATATAAACCTGGTTGTTGTTTCACTTTTGATCCTAGAATAATCTCAAGCGGTGTGCCCCTGGAGGCTAAGGGCCTGGCCCTTATGGAACACTTTCTCCTATACTATTATCTTTCATGTGTGCATGGTTTTCATTATCAGCTTTGTTTGGTAATTTGATATGTTTTTTCATTTTGCATCAGGGTTATGTTATATTTAATTTATGTTCGATTGAGCAATATCATTCTCCATTACAGGAATATTGTACTGTTCATTCTAACTTTGTAACGCATTGTTGTTCCTTTAGTCACTAATATAATATTGTTGATCTTTATGTAACGTTATCGTTGTTCAATTACAAAGTACTTGTGTTGTAACATTCATAAGTTGGTATTGTTGTATTCATCTATGATTTACATTTAATTGTGATTGTTGTTCAACTGACATTGATGTTCCATTACAAATTACAATCGTTATTCCTTATAACTAAGATTGATATTTGTGGTATTGAAATCAAATTACTGCTTTTCTCAATATTAAGGCATTCCGTGTGTGTTATTTATCTTGGTTTATCGTGCACTTACATTTGGCTCTGAGTATTGTTCTATATTTCATTGCTAATCAGTTGTCGTTCTATTTCTGTGTGCTGTCTAATTTACTCTTAGAGTAAGGATTGTTACCTGATTTCTGTAGGATACAATTCCTATAGTTATCTCTGAAGATTAAGGTGTTGTTGTTTATAAGAATTATTTGTGGTTACATTTTCTAGTTGATGTTCCATTGCCTCGTTGTTGCTCAATTTCCTTGTTATTTGCGTTATCATTGCTTTAGTGTGCAGAACAATATGAACTGTAGTGGGCATTGAAATTTGTTGTCTAGTCCCCAGATTGATGATTTGTTCCTTGATTATCTTTAGTTACATCAGTTTACAGAGGGATGAGTTACTATTACTGGACGCTTGACTAATAAATTTCTTAGTTTCCCGAATGCATGATTTCAGCCTTAAAGTGCTTTGTTGTAAGTAGATCTTGTTTTAAGCATCCGTTTACTCTTGTATTTTGAGCACTATACTACTAGCATTACTCTAACAAATGACAGCCTCAAACTGAGACACTCTTTGAAATAACAAAACGTTCTTGGATTGACAAGTTAGTGTGAGGTAATTAGAGGTGAAAAAGACCATTTTTATGACTCAACACTTATCATAGTTGTTTAAATGGTTAATTAGGAGATGGTGTTCTTTAGCATTACATGTTGTTTTCTTCATTATTGCAGTAGAGTAGCTCCCTTATAATAGATTTTCTCTTCTTCCATCAAAGGATCAAGCTTCTTCTCACTCTATAGAAGTCTGGCTTGGAACCCCTAGGGTCTCTTGGCATATGAACAGTGAAAACAGGAAAGACCTTCACTTTTACTTGTGCATATAGCACTGTCACTTCCAAGCTTGTATGAACAATGGGTTGATAAGTAAAGCTAGTACCCTAGGAGTTGTATCATCCTTGCTGCAATATTGGCACTCATCACTTTTTGGCACCGTTCTTGGGGAGGCATCTGAGTAGAATGTGATTATTGCTTTCTTTTCTTCTATTTATAGTCTTCAATTTTCCGCCATTAGTTTATTTATGAAAAAATAATCTAGTAGCTTCCTTTCTTTCAGTTGTCATTATCTCCTTTTCTTTCCATTTTGTAAGTAGAATTTCAATTTAGCAAGTAACTTTTCTTTCTGTCAGTGGTTTTCATTTAATCAACAATTACATTTCTGCAAAGTACTTTCTAGCTGAAAAGACTTACAAAAACCAACACAAAAACATTTCCTTTCATGCCTCGTAGGAATAGGGACAATTAAGGGAAATTCTTGCCAAATACCCCCACTGCATCCAACAGTGAACCTTCTCTCTTCTTCGGTGGTTGTGAACTAGAGGAACCTTTAGGTCAACAACCAGACATATTTGAAGAACCTACAGGGGAAGAAGAAGAAGAAGAACCCATTCCTACTGAACCAATGGCTGAAAATCAAAATGATAGATGGAATAGAGAGAGATTTTAGGGTGCCTTCCCCATCACGGAAACCAACAGGGACACTAAGATGAAGAATATAAGCCCCTCTGCTCAACCTTATTTCGATAGCCTAACCAAAGAGGACCCCGACACTTTCCTATTCGAGTTTTCCATTATATGTAGAACCTATGAATATACGGAGGATGAGAAAAAGTTAAAAATGTTTCCATCTACCCTCAAGGATGCAACATTGCGTTGGTTCATGGGTTTACCTGGAGATAGCATCACAACTTGGTATCAGATGTAATAGGATTTTAACAACAAATATCGGGACTACTTTAGGTCAAAGGATAGTAAAGAAGAAATTTCCAAGATGACCATGGGCCAGGATGAATCCTTAGAAGACTATGACGAAAGATTCCAACTCAATTACAAAAAGGCTAGGTGCACACTTGACCCCGAGTAACTAAAGCTGGTCCTACTCAGAGGAGTAAGGGAAGATCTTCTGGATACCTTACATTTGTTAGCAGGAGGATATGTCTACCAATTAACCTATGAGGATACCAAGATTTTCTTTAGAAATCATTCTAGGGCAGCAAGGAATAAGGGTAGGAGTAGTCAACCTATGGCCAGTATATCATCTTCCAACTCATCCATCAAGGGTGAAATTGGAAATATGCTGGAGGATTTCAAAAGTGAGATGCTGCAAACCCTTGCCTTGCAATTATATGCCATGAACATCAAAAGGAAGCAAGAGGAAGAAAAGAGAGCCTTGGCCATGTTTTGCCTTAGATGCACCAAGAGGCATCCTAGGAATCAATGTCCATTGAACTGCATTGAGATTTGCTTGGTCTATGAAGAAATCCATTCCACAAACAAGTGCCTTTCTTTACCCAGACTCAAAGTTGTATATCAAGGAGCTGAAGTGGTCACTGAGAGGCTTTGCTACATCAACCAAAGGAGACCTCCTAGGCCTAGACCATACTAGAAGGGTATGCAAGGGTCATCCTATGCATATTACAACCCCAACCAAACCATAGCTATACCTTCTTGGGGACCCCCTGCTCATCCTTCCTAGTCTACACCCCCTCCTTGGTCCTATGCATCTCAGTATCATTCCCAACTAGCCATCTAGTCATTTCAACCTTACATTTTACCACAACCTTAGTGGAATACCCCACTCTAGGGGTGGAGGCCCCAATACAACAATGCTCCAACTCTATTGCCTCCACCACCTACCCAAGCACAATTCCTACACTCTGCTCCACCCAAGCAACCCCAGATGCCTACCCAGCCAAATCAGAACCCTAACAATAGGTGGGCTCAACAAGTATACATTGGAGAGACATCATACCTGGCTTATGTTGTAGAAATCCAAGAGATCAACCTAAGATCTGGGATAATTCTCTTGGATAATCAACCTTCCTCTCCACATAGGGAGGTTGAGGAAGAAAGAGAGGAAAGCAACCTTAAAGTAAATCCACCCTTTCCTAAGAGATTAACCCAACCACTCCAACCTACCCTAGAAGAAACTGAACTTATGGGAGAATTGAAAAATCTATGTGTAAATATCCCTGTTCTCCAAGCAATAAAAGATCTTCCCATTTACAATAACTTGATTAAGGAGAAATGCTTCAAGCATCCAGGAAGAAGAAAAAGGGATGCCCCTACCATTTATTTCATTGGGAAACTATCCAACTTAATGCTGGGGTAGGTAATATGTCTGAAATATTTGGACGTTGGAAGCCCTATAGTAGATGTGCACATCAATGGCACCATCATCCCACACACTTTGATTGATCTTGGGGCTACCATTAATGTGATGACCAAGGACACCATGCTCAATCTCAACCTCTAGGGGACATTGAGGAAGACCGCAATGAATCTGCAACTTCAAGACCATTCCACATTCACCCCTGAGGGAATTGTAGAGGATGTGATGGTCTCCATTGACTCCTGGGAGTACCCTGTGTATTTTCTAGTTCTCCAGCCTAAGGCTAAGCTTATTGGCTACCCTATCATCCTTGGGAGGCCATGGTTGGCCACATCCGATGCTTACATTAACTGCAAAGTTAGGAATATCACCATCAAGGATAGGCATATGTCCAAGTAGTTAGTCCTATACCCTCCTTCTCAACCTTCTCTAGAGAATGATTTACCTTTATGGTTGGAGGAGGAGGAAGAAGATGAGGTTTATTCTGCCAACTTTATGCTTTGGAAGCAACCATCGGAGGAGGAAAACAAGATGAGGATGACTTAATTGAACACCTCCTCCAAAGTCCAACTCCAAGATCGTTACCATTAGAAGAAGAAATAAGGTAAACCGAGAAAAATCATCGAATTGACTTATGCCTGGCCGATTCCAACCCACTCGGTAAAAACCATAGAATTCAACCCAGAGAAAGCTCTGAAAATTAGTCCATCTCTTTCTTCAGTCAAAGAGGAAAATCTATGCAACATGTTCAGAGAAACCCTAGAAGCCTCCACTTGGAGTTACAAGGAAATGAAGGGAGTACATCCCTTAGTGTGTACTCACCAGAAATGCATCAAAGAAGGTTGCAAGCCAGTCTAGAAACCACAAAGGAGGATGAATCCAGCTCTTAAAGATACAGTCAAAGAAGAAATGAAAAAATGTAAGGTATCTAGGACAACCATATAAGCAAATGTCCCTCAAGTAAGCTAAGAATGATAATAAATTATCACCAAAGTATTATGGTCCATACAAGGTGTTGCAAAAGATTGGTACTATGGCATACAAATTAGAGCTTCCTGCAACTTCTTGATTGCACCCAGTTTTCCTGTTTCATGTTTAACAGAAGGTTATAGGCAATTAAGCTCCTTTCAAAAATTATTGATAGACTTGACGAGGAAGGAAAAATTTATTTGGAAACAGAAGTAGTCACAAAAAGAACTCAATAGCTACGAATTGATCACTTCATAGTATCTTATCAAGTGGAAGACTTATTGCTGAATGTTTCCACATGGGAGGATGGGAATTTTTATTAGGAGCATCTAGGACTACTCAAGTGTTGAGGAAACACTTTTTTGAGGAGAGGGGCATGTTGTGTCCCTATATCTTAGTGATTTCCCCATTACTACTTGTATTTGTACCCCTCATTAATATTGTTGTGCCCCTATTGTCCCCATATTGTTATTACTATGCCCCATAGAATCCCTCTATTGTTATTTTCGTGGCTTTATATTATTATTGTTAGTTTGGCTGGGTTATACTGTGACTCCTTAGACTCCTATATATAGAAAGGAGGTTTTTCCATTTGAATCATTGATGAATTGTTCATTTATGTAATGTAAAGGAGGTTGCCCCCTCAAAGAGGCTAAATTCTAAGGCGTTGATCTATCTTTTCTATCTTTTCTTGAGTTGGTTTCATAACATGTGATGATTTTGAAATGAGGTTCTAGGTAAATTTTATTTATTGGCTTCTAGGGGTGTCCAATAATGTCTATTTGATGTTGAGGCTAACCTATCCAAGTGTGCATGAGAGTGCAAGCAACCTGAGCCAATATCTATAAGTGGGTGCACAAAATCAAAAACCAACTTCCTCTTTTGCAAATTAGGTGATATTTAGGTTGATTTTGGTCCTCTCGAAAACAAGAACTCAATTACATCATAATATCCATCAAATTAGTAGGGAAAAGTGGAATTTGACCATAGTTGCATAGTTTTAATACTCCCTATTAACTAGGTAGAAATCCACCTATCAAATGTGTCCATAGATTAATGTGTCATCCTACCATCATTTTTTCAAATATGCTCAAATCCATTTCCTGAAAAATTCTTGAATTTAAATATGAAGAATCATGGGGAGAAAAAGCTACCGCCCTTTGTCAATTTGGCTATAACCTGAAATCTCTATCAGCAGGTTACTACCCAGAATATCTTTCAATGGCCTCCTACCCAGAAATATATGTCATAACGCTAGTACATGGAAATATTTGTGATCGGGATACTACTTGGAAATCTCTATCATCGAGATACTACTTGGAAATATCATGGGGGGAGCTATTGCTTTGGTCCCATATTGAGCAATAGGTGATCTATGGGAGATACTACTCAACCCATCCTATTGGCTATCGATCTTCCCAATAATGAACCTTAAGAGTCATGTGGTATAAAACCTACATCATAATCATAGGTTGGGTGAGATCCCTGACTTACCAAGGTAACGATCTAACCCCCCCCAATCCTCCTCACTCATTGGCTAAAAGGGGAGGAATAATCCCAAAGAGGCCAACATGTGGGTATGATGCGAACTCAGGTATACTATGCAAAATAACAAGATAGGGTGAGGTATTACTCCCACCCTATGGGTAACAGATAGGAGAGATACCCTACCTTCCAGAGTTCCCTCAACCTTAGGTGCCCTATATCCCAATTCCTCACTCTGGGATCTTAGACAAGGAGGAGGAGTATGGCTCATTATCCTCGATCAATGGTATCGCTTATCAGGAGGGGTGACACCCATTAGTCCAAGTTTCTCTTTGAAGACCTATAATTTCCATTTCAGAGAAGCCTTGGTGAGAATATTTGGAATCTTCTCATCTATCAATATGTGATGGAGTTAGACAGATCCTCTCTGTACCATATCACGAATGAAGTGGTCTCATATATATATTTTCTTGGACTTGTCATGGAACACAAGATTCTCTTCCAGAGAGATCCCACTCTTGTTATCACAATATATCAGTATAGTGTCTAGGACCTACTCAAATTGCTCTCCAAATAGCTTCCTCAACCAAAATTCTTCACAACTAACCAAGATATCGACAATATAATCTCCCTCGGTGGTACTCAATGATATGGACTTCTTCTTCCTTCTCATCCAAGATATCATGGAAGATCCAAGACTAAAACAACATTCTTATACACTCTTTCTATCAATAACATTTCCCACCCAGTTAGCATCGGTGTATCCATGAAGTTGAACATCTTCGACAGAGTATCTTAGACCAAGTGCAATCGTCCTCTGCAAATATCTCAAAATGTTTTTTGCAGTGGTCCAATGTGCATGGATAGGCTCGGTCATGAATTCACTCAATGTGTTCACTACATAGCATATTTTTGGATGGGTGTTCACAAGGAACATTAGAGCTTCAATAAACTATCTATACTTGGATTCATTTGACAAATCGGGTCTGGCAGCTTCTCCAAATAAAGTTTTGAAGTTCATTTCCATCAGTGTGCATAGGGACTTTCATTCTATCATTCCAAATCTTTCCAACATCTTCAGAACATAGCTTCCTTGTGAAAGTAAAATCTCACCAGAACTTTGACACACCTCAAGTCCTAGAAAATAGTCCATGAGTCCAAGGTCCTTCATCTCGAGTTTAGAGGGTATCTCCCTCTTACACTTGATAATAAAAGGCTCATTACCAGTCAATAATATATAGTAAACATATAAAACCAAAATCAGTGGCATACCTTGGACTACTGTGAAGTAGAATTTGGGATCGAAATTCTTCTTATGAATCCCAACTTCACCAAATAAATGTCTATGTAGGCCTACCATTCTCTTAGGGCTTACTTCAAACCATAAAATTCCTTCTTCAATCTATAAACATGTGTCTTTGGATATTCTTCTTCAAATCTTTATGGTTGTCCAACATATACTTCTTCTTGTATCATACTATGGATGAATGATGTCTTTTCATCCATCTGATGAAGGGTCCATGCTCGACTCCCGGAAAGGGAAACTACCGAATGAATGGTTGTATATTGAGCCATAGGAGAAACTATTTCATCATAATCTCATCCCTCTTTCTCTAAGAATCCTTGAGCCACAAACCTCACCTTATATTTTTCAACGCTTCCATTAATTCCATGCTTGATCTTGAATATCCACTTCTAAGCTAACATGGATTTCCCCTTCGGTCTCAACACAACATCCGATACATCATTATTCATAATAGATTCATATTCATTGGCCATACCATATTTCCAAACTTGTTCTCTTATAGCCTCATCGACTATGGAAGGTTCAGATTGAATCATAGTGCTCATGGCTCCAACATATCCCTAGTACCTGCATGGCTTCTTCCTTTCACTAAAATATCTTTGGACGGGCACATGATTATCAGCATCCTGAAGAGTTTCACGGAGCCAAAGTGGTTTATTCCTAGTAGGAGGACTGCTAGGAGAAGAATCTATGTGATCATGGACTCCATGGGATTGTTAACAATATTAGTCTCAGATATGGAAATGAATGGTCTATCTAATATATCCATATCACCATTCTTCTTGGGAGGAGATGGAGGAAGGTCTCTTTCTTTTCGAAGAGCGAAATCTTCATCAAATATAACAACCCTGCTAATTTTGACCTTCCTTTGGCTAGGAATATATATTCTAAATGCTTTATAATTTTCACAATACGTAAAAAACATACCTCGTCTTCTTGTAGCTTCCAATTTGTTCCTCTTGTCCTTCATAACATGGAAATATACGAAACATCCAAATATGTAGAGACTACTAATGTTGGGTTTCACACCTATAAATAATTATTGGGGAGATTTTTCTTCCAAAGTTTGATGAGGCACCCTATTTTGAACATATATGACAACATCTGAAGCTTCGACCCGAAGAGATTTACACAAGTTTTGATCATGGAGCATTGCACAAGTGACTTCTACTATAGACCTATTCTTCCTTTCAGCTAGACCATTTTTTTCGAGAGTATATGGTAGAATTGTTTCCTTCTTCACAACTTCCTTTTTGAAAAAATCAATGAATTCATTTGATATGTATTCTCCACAATTTTCAGATTTGAACATTTTGATCATCTTCCCTGTTTCATTTTCAACCAATGCTTTGAACTCCTTAAATGCTTTGAAGGATTCATCTGCATGCTTCAAATAATATATCTATGTGTTCCTTGAAAATTCATCAAAGAATGTGATGTAGTAGCGATATCCACTAATAGCATGCAAATGCATCGATCCACATATGTCAAAATGAATGAGATGGAGGATGTGAATGGTCTTGTTTTCACTAGAAGGAAACGATGCCCTTGTCATTTTTCCACTATCACATCCTGAATATACTCCATAATGTTGAGCTTGAACCTTTAGAGTTCCTAAGACCATTTTTTCCAATTTCCAAAGAGAATCAAAATGAAGATTAGCCATCCTTCGGTGTCATAATTTTCTTAGAAGATTTGTATTATGAACCTGTTATCACCAAAATAGGACCCTGATAGGCTACTGATCAAACTATATCAGTGTAACTATTTCAAACCAATCTTTTAGCTAAGGCTTAGCCTCCTTAGCCTGAGAGGGCTCTCTCAAAGGGTTAATGATATTGATTAAAGATATGGATAGATGACTAACTCTATGGTTTGTGATTTTATATGTTTATAGATTGTAAGATGGAGACTTGCTACCATTGGGATATGGAGTCAGTAATAGAGATAAGGATAACAAATAGCTCTTCTTATAAAACTGAGGCTTGTATATACTTCAATGAAAGAGTGACACATTCAAGAAAGTCTCAATAACTTGAAGTTCATAGGAGTCAGAGCATGTTGGCATGAATTATGAGTAATGATACATCAAGGTATTCAAAAGGAAATAATTTAAAGTGATAGATCAGAGTTTAATACCTAAAGGAAGTCAGAGCATGAGTAAGCATGAATTCTAAGTAATAAGTATTATAACATTGAAGAAAAACATCCAAAGATAGGACCCAAGAACTCAATTCACCATAGTTTAACACTTAAAGGATGTCAGAGCATGTTCCTCCATGAATTCTGAGAAATAAGCATTAAGACTATGGAAGTAAAGCATATCAAAGATAAAATGTGAA
Source organism: Pinus taeda (assembly GCA_000404065.3). Taxonomy (NCBI): domain Eukaryota; kingdom Viridiplantae; phylum Streptophyta; class Pinopsida; order Pinales; family Pinaceae; genus Pinus; species Pinus taeda. The sequence goes on along the minus strand of APFE031492567.1, from coordinate 257,280 downwards.
GCTCACTGAAGTAAACTAAGAATCTCAGCTTCAAAAAAGTCCAACTGCTCTTGTATATGTCAATCCTTGCATAGCATTTACAAAAGTAATCTTTTTCTCTAACATTTTCCAACCCCTAATACATTAGTTCTTCTCCCATATATAGAGTTCATGTAGATTCCTTCCTCCAGAATGAGGGGAATTCAAATTCCTCCTAATTTGACACCTACTGACACTTAAAACTAACTATTTAATACAGAGGACAACTAACTAGGAGTCCTAGAGACCTAATACAACTAGGAGTGTAACTCCTTATTATGATTACAACAACCTTATCTAAACATTTAAAACATTCTTTGACACCTGAAAATCCATGAAGTCGAACTTGATGGTGCTCATAACCTTCCATCTGGCCCTTGATGACTCATCCTTTTGATGTTCCTAGAAACTAGGAGACTGTCCCTTGCTCTGTTCTCGCTGAAAAGTGGGTCTTGGGACAAATCTCATAACTTCTCACAAAAAACGTATTTGGAAAAAATGAAAAAAGCCTCCCTATTCTAAACAAAAACCTCTCTTGGTTTTCTGAAACACCTTCCCTACCTCCCAAAATGTTTCTTTGAAAAACATGTGTAAAACAGAGAAATATCACTGTGAAAAACTTGCACCTACAGCAGTTTCGTAGCGCATGTTTAGTCACCCATTTCTCCCAGATCATAATTAATTTGAAGAAACTGAAAGCAGTTTTTCTAGTTCATTATGTTAGGAATAAAAACATCTTTCAATTTTACAAAATATTCTTTCAGTTGCTCTGGAGACCTCCTAGAAGTTGACTACTTAAAACAGTTTTTCTCCTGAAAATGGCTGCTTCAGTGATTTCGTAGCGCAAGGTTTGGTATGTGTATATGTCTTAATTACTTGAATTTACCTTTTGATTAGGGCTCAAACTTCTCAAGTGATCTTATTACACCTCTGCAGCAACATCCTTTTCAAAATAATCCTCTCTTTCTTTCAAGGTAGATCCTCAAAAACAAAACTGTCACCTTCAGCACTTTCATAGCGCACTACGAAACTGTTGTGTGAGTCAAAAACACATAGTTATCTTTTTTAAAATTGAATTTCTTGGGATTTCAGTGACTGCAGATATAACCTCTGGAGAGATTGGTAATTCAAGCACTCCAACCGTTGAATTAAATCCTGTGAAATTGGAAGCAAATTCTTTGGTGACTTGCATGTGACCTCCTTGAAGTTTTTCGCAGAATCTCCAACAGCCAACATGTTTGAAATCTTGTTCAATATTAGACACTTGCCTAACCTATGATCCTTCTTTTCTGTAAACAACTCCATGGAATTCCTACAAGATGAAAATTGAAGGAGCTTGCACCATCTTAATCTCGATCATTGCCTCGCTTGAAATGAAAAGGTAAGCTACTTCACTTGGACTTGAAAGAATTCCGATTAAGTGCTTGTCAATTTGCTTCTCATAGATGAACCCATATATAATCATAACTGAAAATACTAGGCTCCTTTTTTGAAATTTGAAACTTGAGTGCACCAAGACACCTAACGAACCTAATGATAAGAATGAGCAGTTGAATGTGATAGGAAAGGTGTATGGATTGACAATTGATGATGAAAATCTAACAAATTCTAGTAGATTTAATAGTTGGATGACATTTGACACGGATCTACATGAATCCCTGATTTCGTAGCACAGCCAGTGCAAATTCTGGGTTTTGCACTACGAAAACTCCTAGATTGGATTTTGCGCTACGAAAACACCTAGACAGTTTCGCTGTGCATAAGAACTTTGAAATAGGATTGATATATGGAACTTAGGTGTGATGTGAGACCAGTGATGGATGAAAATGGAGTGTTGACCTTTATTTAAACATACCAAGAAGACTCCTATGACTTAGACACTAAAGCAAACATGGAAATATTAAACTCGAACTAACATCTAACCTTTACAATCAAACTCATGTCAACAATTTAGAAATTGTTTCCTAAGTGATAAAAGAACCAGTGGTAGTATTGGTCTTCCAATGACCCTGTAGATTCCTTCATTTCTTGTCCCCAAAGTGAATGCATCTCTCATAAGTGATCCAAAAGGCCAAGTGAGAACCTTTCCTTCGATGAAAGAAACCTCATCCTTTTGCCTTCCAAAGCGGATATTAATACCAAATTCTTCTTTAACCCAAGCACATGCATTACATCATGTAGTACAATATATTCCCTAGAATCCAAATGAAATATGATGGATCCAAAACCTTTAACAGGATGAGTGGATTTATCTCCTAGAATGATTTTCAAATTTGACTCCCTCTATACCAAATTAGAGATAACTTCCTTGTAATGAGAGAAGTGATGAGTGGCCCCCCTATCAACCAACAAACTATTCCACGAATCCGAACTAGATGAACTAGTAAGAGAAAGAATAAGAAAATATTCAGATTGATTCACAACATTACTTTCATACCTAGAGAATTGACTTATTTTGTAGATGATGCTCCTTCTCATTATCACTTGGAGAATATTTTCTTCTTCTATGATTTCTTCCATTGCATTCATTGCTTCAGGCATATCTCTTTCTTTGATCATTAGACATGTTTTTATTTCTTCTAGTATTATAATATGGTCCACTATTCTTCTGGGCACAATCTCGGGCATAGTGCCCTTTCATATGAAAATTGTAGCATTCAATCTTCACATATTCTTTTCTTCTACTAGAATTTCAAGGAGGAGAATTTCTTGAATTTGATGGACCTATTTTCCATTTCTTCTTCTTCATCTCATAAGTGATGTATGGAGTCAGTTCTCCTTCTTCGTGCTTTTAAATCCTTCCTCTTGTTGCCATCCTTGATTCCTATTGAGTGAGATTTCCAACAATTTCATCAAATTAATGGAGGATATTTGTGTTTCTTATAGTAGTAAGGAATTTTTCCCAAATTGGAGGGATGCATCTTAGAGTCAAGACCACCAGTTCACTATCAAGCACAACTTCTCCAACTCTTTGCAATTATTCTCTAATATGAGAGATCTTCATTGTGTAGGATTGTATGGACTCTGATTTGTTCATCACGATGTTTTCGAGTTGAGATTTCAAGGTGAGGATCTCATTCAAATTATGGACCTCGCACATGCCGACTACCTTATCATACATGTATTTATACCTTCTCAAGTTTACAACATATGCAAGTAGATTATCTCATAATACATCAAATATAATTTTTTTTACTTTCTACTCACATTTCTTGTTCTTGTTCTTGGTATTAGGAGATGAATTATCTGGAGACTCAGGTACCTTTCCCTTAATGTAGTCCAATACACCATTGTTATGAGCTATGATCTCCAGCTTAACTTTCCATGCAACAAAATTAGATGAGTGACCCAACTTCTCATCACTCTTGAAGTAGGAAGGCATGTTGATATTGACTAGATCAATTCTTTCAACTTTCCAAAGATGAGTTCTTCAAGGTTTGTCTACTTTTGGGCTTGTCCTTCACCTTAGCTCTGATACCATGTTAAAATTCATATAATTATATGCTTTATCAATTACTTTAGCCCAATTCCAAACATCAATTAGAAATATTTCCAATTACAATTATTCTTTCCATTCATCAACATTAATTGAAGATAGAAAAATATATACAAGTGACAAAGAAGACAACGAAGACATCAACAAGAGACACTAGATTTGGTCAAAGACCAGGGAAAAACACAACTAGTGGGAAAACACTTTGAAATTCGTTTTTTATTAGATTGTCATAAAATGTTCAAAAAAGAGTACAATGAGCTCAATACAATATGATCAGAAATACACCAAACAAATTTAGAAACCAATTTACAATGGCAGAATATATCAAAGACAACTTGATTCAGACTTCAAACAACTTCAAAAAACATTGAATGATGGTCAAGTGAAGACAAACCTCTGGATGCTACCTTTAGGTTAGCATGCATTCATTTCTATCTCCCTAGACGTTATTTTGGCCTTAGCATGCATGCATCTATGGAAAGAATTTCCCATTGTTGTGCGTGCATCTAGAAGAGAAACCATAATTTTGTGCAAACTTCAGATATGTGACTTTGGACCCTTATATGACCTTTTCCTTCACCAACATGTCGAACCAAATCAAATATAAGAGAAGAATATGATTGATATGATGATGTAGAAATGAGCTTCTACGTCACTTGTATTTATAGGCTCCTAGGGATATTCAAAAATGTCCATTTGATGTTGAGGCCGACCTATCCAAATGTCCATGAGAGTGAAGCCGACCTAATCCAACATCCATGAGTGGGCACACAAAATCAAAAACGAACTTATGCTTGTTGGAATGAGCTGATTTTTAGGTTGATTTTGATCCTCTGGAAAATAGGACCTAAATGCAATCACCATCTCCATTAAATAAGCAGTAAAAGTGGAATTTGACTGCTATTACATATTTTTAATAGTCAAGACCTACAACTTCACTCATAGTTTATTTTCAACATTCAAAGGGGTTCTTTCAATATCTTTTAAAACATTCTATTCTCCTCTTCAAGGACAACCAACACATTTCTACCTTCACTATCACACAAAACAATACATGCATTCATTATTTTCTTATATGAAATGAATTGTAAATCTAATCACTTTTCTTTAAATGTGCCATTAACATTATTGTATGAGTATGCATTGAAAGGTTAATATTTAATCCACACTATCACTAATCATAGTGTGAGTATTCAAAATTGTTCTTGATTTATGTACAAATAATGCAATATAATTCCTTAATGTCTTTTATCCACATAAAGATTCAAATGTCATGAGCACGATTATTATTCAAATCATAAATTACCCTTATCATTCTTCAATGTGGTTATGAACATCATCATGTATCGCATATCAAATGCAGTATTGATCATATATTTCCATGGGAATTTTCATTAGTTTCATACCTAAAGATGTATCAATATAATCACACATATTTTCCTTGTTCTTACAAAACCCAGAAAGGCATCAATGTTGAAACCTTTTCTTTGATATTACGTTTCACATACCATGGTAAACCTCATGTGAAAAAACATACCATTGGAATTTTTTTATGAAATTTACTAGCATTTAATATTCCAAATCACTTATTCCATATTCCTTAATTGATCATTAGATAAAACCATCATCATTACATAACTAAACCTTATGGATGGATTAGTAAGTTACATAACGTAACAACCATTGTTGTAGCATATTAACATAAATATCCCTACTGTGACCTTACATCATAATCACTATTCACATAATTAGGCTAGTTAATCACATATTTGAAGTTGTAGGCGTCAACATTATAACAAACCTGGTCAAAATTCCATGTAAAAGTTAACAAATGAGAAAATAAGACCAAGGTCATGGGACACGTATTCCAAGAAAAATTTTGGACAAGACATTGTAGTGGGGTGTCACTTCAATTTATTATGGCTAAGTAAATTGACAAAGGCAATGGGAAAGACTTTGGAAAGGAAAAAATGGGATTTTTGGCACATTTATTTATGAAAACAATGGAAATTAGGAGAAAAGGAAGGTGAAAGGTCATAGGTTGCATGTGAGGAGGAAAATGAAAGAAAATAATGGAAACTCAAGAAAATAGAGGCCTCATTGATAAAAAGGCTTTTGAGGATCAATGGGAAAACATGGTAAGTGTAACCTTTTCTCAGTTTAGTTTTGCATCTCTCTCATATCTCTATCTCTCTCTCTCACTCTTATACACAGATGTTTCTTAGAGCACTTTGGCATTAGATCCAGAAACGTAAAGAAGGCAAGAGGAAGGAAGGAGAAAGAAAGGAAGCACAAGATCAAGAAACTAGAATAGGATTCTTTACAGGCATCAATTTTCATGTGTGATTTCCTTAATAGATTTGGCATGCATTGTATTGCATGCGGTTTGTTGCTGTCATGGCATGATTTATTCCAGGTGTGTCAGTGTTTTGAACATAGCTTTGCTATTTCCAGATAGCCATCGTATGATGGGGTACTCATTTTTTGGGTTGAGTTGTATTGTCAAATGGATTTGAAGTTGAGTGAGGTGGATATTGGTAAGAAAGGAAACATGGCCTAATGATCCCTAAACTAGACTATGGATCATGGTAAATCCACTCACCTAATGACCCCTGAACCGGACTATAGGCTACAGTAAACTCATGTATTGTATGCCTCAGTGGTCCTAGGAATTCTCGATCCATTAATGGCAGGATATATAGTAAATTCTAGAGGTGCTTGGCCTTGATTAGGCCTAGGAATCCTTGTCAATGAATGGTGGGATATATGCTAAAGCCTAGAGGGTGGAGTCTCGATTACGGCTTGGTGATTCGGTGTGGATTACGGTAAAGTGTAGCGACAAGGAGACATGGTAATTCCTCATAGTGTAGGTGGAGAAATCTGGTGGCATCCATGTTTGTTTTATGGACTAGCGATCCTGGATGGATTGTGGTAAATGTTGGTTCTACTAATGAGGGTGAGGTGATGTAGCCTAGGGAAGCCCTGGCTTAGTTTTGTTTTAAGTTCCACATTCATGCTTGGAGTATGGCATGAGGGTGGTTGATTGAATGACAAATTTGGTTCAGCTAATCTATGGTCAGGTGGGTCATGGAATTCCCAAACCCGGTTGGTAGTTGCATTCATTAATATGATATTATTTCTCCTTTTTATTTCTCGAGTATTATACTAGTTTATATGTGGATTATATGGTTGTTTTTTCCTTGGTATTTATGTTGTATTTATGATGGTTATGAATATGTATTATGACAATGGTGATGTGTGGATCTCATCATGTTTTTACTTGTAATTGAATGAACAATGAAAATATGACCTAACAAATGATAATACAACTACTTTGATAAGGATACAACACTTGATACTGAATCTCAGATAAGTATGTGACCCCTATTCCCAGTTCTGTTGTTAAGACATGTAGCATTCATGTTTTTGACATGTATGACGTAATTCTTGCCATGGATAGTAGGGCTCCAGTCTAGTCCTTGTTGACTTTTTTCCAAATGTATATTTGTTTAGTTGTCAAATTTCATTTATGAACCTGTCATTGAGCTCTAAGTAGTAACCTGGGATCTACTCCTGAAAATTTGGCACAAATCCTGAAGTCACAGGCACAACACTAGGGAAAATTCCCTGGAAGCTCCTTTTCCCTTGCTATGGGAGCTTTTAGAGCCTCCCAAATGCACCCTTGTCCATATCAAGGGAGTTTCCAAGGGTTTTATGAACTAAAATGTTAGTTGGTATGAGGGGCTGGTTACATGAGTTGTTGGGATGGATCTTGGGAGTTATTTTGTTGATTTGGATGGCCTGTGTGGTGTGTTTATGTCGATTCCACTTCGTTAATGTGGCTTAGGAGGTTGAATCCCATTATTGTGGCCTCTTGTTGAATATTTACCCCGATTGGCCAGTTACTTGGGTAGATGTAGGATGAGGGTGTCGTAGATTCGTATCAGAGTTAGATGCACTCTCTTTGGGTATTATCTAATACTACAGAGTGGTATCAAAATGAGTTTTTCTCTCTTTGGCTATTATGTGATACCACAAAGTGGTATCAGAGCGGTATCAGAGCATGGATCAACCCTTGGTCTCAATGGGTGGAATGTGTTTGTCATGCATGCATGTCAGTTACATGTGTTATTTATGGTTCTAGACTATGCTATTGTTGGGTATGCATGGTGGTGGTGATTGCTGTCATTGTGTTGACATGGGGAAGTTGATGGTGTTGTTGTTGGGATGTGTTAGTCATGAATGCATGTCAATTGTAAGTGCATGTCAATGTCTATATGTTTTTATGCATGCATTATTATGGGCATTATTTCTGTGCATGAGGTCATTGTAGGAATTTCAGGTCATCATGATTTTGTTTGTATGTTATGATGCTAATAAGTTGGTTCAGATAAAGCAAGAGATGTAAACTATCAAGGTGAAGTTGCAACATTAGACCTCGAGGCAAGAGCATGTCATCATACAAGTTTGTATGTTGGGAATCCAGGTATGTAGTTTAAGGATTGTAATATGGATTACATTTATGTCTATTCATTTCATTCTATTAATGGTATGGTTACATACATGGTAGATGCTAGTGAATCAGTGTGGTCATATAGTCATGAAAGATAGTAACCTACTTTTATATGCACTGCAGTCATATGCATGATTATTAGGGTTATTGCAATTAAGATCTTGACGTTATAAGTATCATACTAAATAGGATTTGCTTATGCATATGGTTAGGGTTATTGTTGGCAAGAATGTTAAAAGGGGGGGTGAATCAGTATTTTAACTTTCACAATAAGGATTTTCCTTTTCAAACAATATACATTATTTTACTAAAACCAACCAATGTATGTCTGAGAATATAGAGAATGAAACCAACGTATATATAATAAATATCTAATCATTGTCTTAAATAAGAGTGTGGTGTATTAAGCAGTAAAGAAATGCAGTACAAACATAATAAATCAGCACACATGAACACGAGGATTTTTCAGGTGGGAACCCAATGAGGGAATAAAGCCACCGTTGTTTTCATCTCAGTCTTCTATCTTCTTATAATAAAAAGTGTTTACAATTTTTGTACTGGTGCAAACTTTTCTAGAACATAAGCATCTACATGTTGAAGGCTAAAACCTTCACTCGTTTTCTAGCTTCTACTAGAAGGGAGCTCCAACACCCTAGCTCTTGTAGTGGCTTATATGTTTACCAGTATGTAGGTGCTAGCCTAGAGAAGGCTACTACCTTCATTCTTCCTCAAGGGACCACGTTTCATAAATTTTCAGGCTAGATACTCCTAGTACACAACAACCCAATATCTAGGCCACTTTTCATCAAATTTTCATACTAGACGCATCTGTAACATTGATGATCAAAATAAATCACCACTACAATAATTGCATCTACCAACAATCAGTTATCCTAAATAGTCAAATCACTATCACCAAAACATAGAGTTGAACCCAAAACACTGTATTAACAACTAGAACCAACGACAACCTCAAAAATCATATGTAAGAATGTATACGCTACTTCAATCAAGCCAACCTGCATGTAAATGTTACTTTATGTAGCCCAACTTGTGTATAACTCTAAATATACTGAACCATGAAACCTCTGAATCAAAAATTGTACCAACCAATGAAATTCTGATTATCTACTATCAAATTACAGAGTTCCAAATAGATAGCAATAAATATCACCCTTCTCACTCACTCAATTAATCAACCATACTCAATTTCCTTATGCAATCAGTTCTACTTTCAGATCTAATGAAGACATCATTGGCAAATAGTAGTAAAACAACATCAATGATTAGATAGATCAATTATCTCTAAACAACAAGATTTTCATATGCATACGCCACTTGGAAGTGTCGAACCAATGTGTGTACGCGCCTTCACCAAGGCGAACCAGCGTATAAATCTAGAAATAATAACATATAACTTCATAGCTATTCCAAACATTAGACATACCCATATCATAACATTTACAGGATAAAACATGTGTCAATATTCAGATCTAGCCCATCCATTATCAGATCATACAATGGTAATTCATTTTAGGTCTCATGATCTTGATACAACATTGTATCCAAAGGTGCACAATATATTTCAAATCATATCATAACTATAGCCCTTACAACATAAAATATACTTCAAATAGAAGTATTCATGAAAAACCCTTTCACTTGCAGACTTAGCCCTTTATAGTTTTATCCTTTCTCAATACCTTGGACCAAAACAACACTTAGAACATGTTCTATTCTTGGACTGGATCATGTATATGTTATTCCACTGAATATTTTGGCTATTACCATGGTATGGACCCTTGGTAATCATTAATATTAATTTTCCATGCCATACATCTGTTTCCTCTTGTAAAAGTGCGTGCATACGTATACATGCCTTTTGTTCTGTGAACCCTCTTGTATACACTATTTGGACTAGGTCAACTAGCATATACAACTTAAAACATTCTTTTTCTTCAATTTCTTGATTTTGATATGTAGTCCTTTATCTCATCATCTTGTTTTCTTGTACCATTACCTTGTTACCTCTTAATAGACCTGTTATAATGTGAATTTCCCTTTATAAAATCTAAACTAACCTATGAGTGGGTTGGCATCAAGGACAACACCTATACCATAATGCCAAAAATCTCCCGCTTTGGACTTGATGGCAACCATATTGGTGTTAATTACTTCAATCTATAGAACTTGTTAGATATATGAAGCAGCACCAAGATATTCTCCTTAGTACATGTTGAGATGCATTATACTGTTCATGCTCCCCCTAAGCACATGCAGAGTCTACTAAAATATTTTTCAAAAGAGTAGCATGACTCTATAACTCAACTATGTGAGTATCTATCATCAATGAGTCATGAATACATTAATCGCCCAACCATGTAGGGATATACCAAATGTTCATACATGACTTGAAAAATTGCAATTATTACATCATCCTTCCCATGCATAGTGGGGTTACAAATTACATCATATGTCCAAAAGGACTCATTCATAATAGACTATGACAATAAGGGATAGATTATTACACCATAGGTCTTCACATGACCTTTACAACAAATGATATGAATATCTGTGACCATAGCTAAAGTCAATGACCATGATGCCAACAATGCATAATGTTTTTGAAGGCTAATGGTCCCCCTAAACCTATGCTACCTGAGCATTGTCAATAATTCACTCATCAAGGTATCTTCATTAATCAAATAAAAAATAATGAACTAAGCATATCAATAGGCTGTAACCATCAATATCATACTGAACACCAATGTTAGAAACTAATTTTGAGTCTGACCCACTATTTTTTATATTAGAAAAACACGTATGCCATCAGAGCCACAAAAACTCACATATATACACAACTCTGCTTCATCAAATCTGTGTAGAGTAAATATTCCCCAAAAACTAGTTTGAACAATAGGATGAGTCAGAAACAACTCCCAAATTTTGTCTTAGATATTCAAATGCTTCTCTCGGAAGCGGTTCGGTAAATATATCAACAATTTGTTCTTTGGAGGGAACATACTCCAATTTCACCTTTTCTTCAAGCACTTTTTCTAGTAGAAAGTGGTCCTTAATGGGTATGTGGTTGGTCATGGAGTGAATGAATGGATTTTTTGAAATACTAATAGCACCTGTATTATCACGTAGAATGGAGATGGGTGGAGAACATGTGATATGAATATCTTGTAATATTTGCATCATCCAGAGTAGTTGTGTGCATCAAGATGCAACAACTACATATTCTGCTTTAGCTGTAGATAAGGAAATCAAACTTTGTTTCTTATTGAACCAAGATACTAATCATGTTCTTATATAAAATGCACCTCCACTATTGATTTTTTGGTCATCAACATTTCCAGCTTAATCTACATTTGTATATGCACAAAGAGTGAGATATGTATATGTAGGATACCATAGACCAAAGTCATGAGTTCCTTGGAGATATTTGAATATTCTTTTTACAGCTTGAATATGTGATTTCTTAGGATTGGCTTGGAACCTTCCAACAATTACTACTGCATGCATGATATCTGGTCTCGTACCTGTGAGATAAAGTAGACTACCAATCATAGATCCATCCACTGGTTGATTCACTGTCGGAGATTCATCATTAGAACTGAGACTATATTCTGTGTCCATTGGAGTACATACTGGTTTAGAAGCTTCCATACTATACTTCTTTAGAATCTGTTTGAGATATTTAGTTTGTGAAAGAAAGATGTGTTAATTTTAGGTATGTTCTATGTTAGAGAAATTTATTTCAATTTCTTTTCCACATTAGCAATCACATCAGGATAAAGTAAACTGCAAATAGAACATAAATATAAATTGTAGAAGACAAGCCAAGACAAGAGGACACAAGAGGGGTGCTAACCGGGGACAAACCCAACAATGTGGGGAAACCCTTGATCAATTATTCTTTTATGTTCTTCAAAGTTCAGCACAGAGAGTGAGAGAGATAGTACATTTACAATAGAAGTCAATCACTTTGACTTTGATATTGTCATGAGATCAGTTGAAGACATATTGCTTCAGTTGATTCTCTAAGGTGACTCGTTCACCTATCATAGTGTTGCATCTCGTCTATTTGTTGCACATTACCGTGTGACACCTTGTTGTATTGTACATGTGTTGAACCTTGATGATTGAGTTGCTCTCATCCTCATGCTACTCATCATGATGCATTTTCCATGGTCTTGTCCATCATCAAGCTTCCCATGCTCATCATCTCATTCATCATCATGGTGCGCATGCTCATATCATCATGCATCATTATGTTGCCCATGCTCATATCATCATGCTGCTTATTATGCTGCCCATGATCTCATACATCATGCTACCTTCCTTCGGAGACAGATGCTCCGAGTGTGTTGGCAGTTCCCGATCGTTCCGGCTTTTCGGGCAGTTCCAACTTTCCCGATAGTTGCGGCATTTTAGGCTTTTCCAATAATTCTGATAGTTCCAACTTTTCTGGCTTTTTCAGTATTTTCGACTTTTCTGGTATTTCTAATATTTCCAGCTTTCCCAGCTTTTTTGGTTTTTTCGATAGTTCCGACTTTTCCGGCAATTCCGGCTTCTCTGGATTTTCCGGCAGTTCCAACTTTTCTGTCTTTCCCAACTTTTCCAGAAGTTCCAAATTTTCCAGCTTTTCCAGTTAGTCTGACTTTTCTGGCAGTTTCGGATTTTCTGGTAATTCTAGCTTTTCGGGCAGTTCCGGCAGTTCCAACATTTCCAGCTATTCCTTCTTTTCCTTAGGATATCTCCTCCTACTAAAACCCAAAGACAAGTAGAGAGAGGAAGAGATCCAAGTGTGTGTAGAAATGACTTGAAGTCCTCTTCTATTTATATTAAAATGTAGAGGTTGAATAGACATGACCATTGGGCTTTTGAGCCTACATAAGTTACTGGCCGACTTAATAATTTGGCCGTAACATAAATAAATTCATAACTTCATAAATACTTATCGGAATCAAATGATCTTTAGATCAATACTACACCTCTTAATGAGAGGGATCTAATAAAAGCATCATCTGTCATAAATAATATGACCCACATGGAGTTTGGCCCTAGCTGCCAACTTTAACACTCCCTCTCAACTAGGGAGAACTCCATCCGCTGATCCATATGTCCAACTGTACTATCTCTAGCATCAGTGCCCTACACTACTCTGCTCAGCTCTGCTTTTCTCTACTTGCTCTGCTCTACTTAGCTATGCTATCTCTACTCTGCTCAACTCTGTTGGCTTTGCTCTACTCTACTTAGTTATGCTGAACCATGAAGAACAAGAATTGATCGAGAATGTCTCATACCATTCTCCACTGACCCAAAGTTAGTATCAAAGTGCATACCACTAGTCCCAAACTAGTCTCAACTAACCCAATGTTAGCGTCATAGTGGGTACCACTGCTACTATTGGTGCCAGACTAGTATCATCAGTTTTAGAGAGTGTACCACTAGTCCCAGACCAGTCTCAACCGACCCAAAGTTAGCGTCATAGTATGTACCACTCCCATTGGTCCCAGACCAATCCTCCATTGACCTAAAGTCATTCTTAGAGTATGTACCACTGGTCCCAGACGAGTCTCATCAGACTCAAGGTCAACGACATAGTAGGTACAACTCCTACAGCTAGTCCCAGACCAATATCATTGATCCGAGATTAATGAAGGTCACGAGGACGTATCATACCATCCTCCACTGACTCAAAGACAATCTCATAGTGTGTACCACTGGTCCCAGACCAGTCTTCAACTGACCCAAAGTTAGTGCCATAGTGGGTACAACTCATACCACTGGTCCCAAACTAATACTCTACTGACTCGAAGTTAATCTCAAAATATGTACCACTAGTCCCAAACCAGTCCTCGACCGACCTGAAGTCAGTGTCATAGTGGGTACAAATCCTACCACTGGGCCCAGACCAGTATCATTGATCTGAGACCAATGAAGGTCATCCTAGCATAGGGAGTACTGTAGATACAATGATGTGTCCATCAGTACTACTATGGTCCCTATCCTCATTTCCCTACTCATTGATCAGAGGAGAGGTACTTCCCATGAGTCCCAGACTGCATGGGTAGGATTCCTCGATAAGAGAGCTTAATCAATACTGTCCTTATAGGAGAAATAATCATCCTACTACATAATCGCCATGGAGAACACATCATCTAGGCCTCACAAGAGAACTAGTCATCCTACTACACAATCATCATGGAGAACACATCATCCAGACCTCACAGGAGAACTAATCATCCTACTACACAAGTTTGATGAAGAACAGATCATCTAGACCTCACAGGAGAATTAATCATCCTGCTACACAATCGTCATGGAGAACACATCATCCAAACCACACAGGAGAATTAATCATCCTGCTACACAATCGTCATGGAGAACACATCATCCAGACATCATATGAGAATTAATCATCCTGCTACACAGGAGAGCGAATCATCCTATCCCACAAGAGAGCGAATCATCTTGTCCCACAAGAGAGTGAATCATCTTGTTCATAGGAGAGTGAATCATCCTATCCCACAAGAGAGCGAATCATCCTATCCCACAAGAGAGTGAATCATCTTGTCCCACAAGAAAGCGAATCATCCTGTCCCATAAGAGAGAAAATCATCTTGTCCCACAAGAGAGCGAATCATCTTGTTCACAAGAGAGCAAATCATCCTTCCTAGGTGCGCACCACCAGGGGAGGGTGAGTCACCCTGTGGTCGCATGTTGCTCCAATAAGAACCCTAACGCCCTAGAGCTCCCAGAGCTCAATGTATACAACATGTAGGACCCTTTTACAAGGGTCTCTTAACGACTCCAAGTGGTCTGGAAAATCACAAACATGATCTTTCCCTTGGGCTCTGACAAAGTGCAGGGACCTGTACATCATCTCAGTGTGATGGAGCCTCCTTTCTAATCAACTTACCATATCCTAGATAAGGCAATATCGGATGTCTATTCGCTAGAGCAGTCATTGAATATGGGATTCCTCAATAATCGAATCCCACCTCCGGTTGTCATAGAGAATCACAGTGGTATTCATCATGTGTATTCACTAAAGAGTTTCCACAACTAGGCAACTTCATACGAGGTCATACTTGTAGTTATGTATCCAGTCTCGGCGGTACTTATAACAACCAATTTCTACTTCCTGCTCATCCATGATATCGAAGCAGAATTCGAATAGAACTAGCACTGAGAAGTGCTCTAGTGATCCTCCACACTGCCTGCCCAGTCAGCATTCGAATAATCATACAATTTTCATATTTCTGGCAGTGTATCTCAATCAATGAGAGATTTTTCCCTGAAGATATCTCAGAGGATTCTTGGCACCAATCCAGTGAGGCCCAACCAAATATGATCTCACCATGCTAGCTACAAAACATATGTTCGGACGAAAGTTCACCAAGAACATCAACGTGATTGAGTTTATGAAACTCAAAGGGATTTCCTAAATCTGGTCCAACATTACTACCATATAACTTCTAAAAGTTAATATCCTTGAGGTAGTCACAGGCTTGCAGTTTATCATTCCACATTTAGAATCCAACTCCCTCTTACTTCTGCAAATGAGAGGGTCTGCTAGTGTCAGAAATAGGTCATCCTTATGAGATGGCAGTATGAGAGGTCTATCATCCACAACCTTCGTGTAATGGTTTGGATCAGTTTCACTCCTAGTGAATCTCATTTTCATGAAACAACTATCAATCCTCTCATACTACGCCAGGGGTGTTATGCTTCAAGCCATAAAGGGCTTTCTTCCATCTATATACATGAGATTCTTGTTCATTAATCTCAAACTCCATGGGTTGTTCCAAACATGTCGACCTACTACATGAGGAGAATGGTCCCCTTGTAAGATTTTCCTTCGGTACATCTCAGACATGTACCTTCATGCTCTTTTTAAATTCAGGCATCCCTATCACCATCTAATTCATAGACCTTCAGTCCTGTGTCAATGGACATGGTCCCCAGTGGACTTCCTGCAACTTGATACAACCCTAAAATCAAAAAACATCTTTGAAAAATCTATTTTCAAACACGTACCTTTCCATCAATGAGTGCCACCCTGAACCTTTGACTTCCATTGCTGAAATGGACACTAGGTTCTTCTTGTGATCAGGTACACAAAAGTGATTATAGGGTTGCTTGCTTTCTTTGAAGAGTCAACCATTTCCTTGATGACCTGTATTACTTATCATTCCTCTGATCATTGAAGATGTCCGTGGAATGGTTGTTATCTTCATGAAGGGATGTGTCTCTGCTATTCGAACACTCCTTTGCATCATGGCTGAACCGATTGCAACCAAGGCATCTGCCTCTCCTTCCACCCTTAGATCTGAACTTCCCAATGAAGTGATCTTCCGCTGTGCCATTCTGATAATATTCTCTGCCTCCACTTCAACCATAGCGAACTTCGAAGAGAGATGTGGAAATCATTGATCCTTTGGTCTTGTCCCTATTGTCTTTGGTGATTGCTCTTTCACTCTTGCTTGGGGATTGTCTTCACCTCAACTCTGATTCCATGTTAACTTTAGGTATGTTCTATGCTAGAGCAATTTATTTCAATTTCTTTTCCACATTAGTAATCACATCAGCATAAAGTAAACTGCATATAGAACATAAATATAAATCGCAGAAGACAAGCCAAGACAAGAGGACACAAGATGTGGCGCTAGCCAGGGACAATCCCCACAATGTGGGGAAACCCTTGATTAATTATTCTTTTATGTTCTTCAAAGTTCTAAGTGAGATAGATAGTACATTTACAATAGAAGTCAATCACTTTGACTTTTGATATCGTCATGAGATCAGTTGAAGACATATTGCTTCAACTGATTCTCTAAGGTGACTCGTTCACCTATCATAGTGTTGCATCTCGTCTATTTGGTGCACATTACCATGTGTCACCTTGTTGTACTATCACATGTGTTGAACCTTGATGACTAAGCTACTCCCATGTTCATGCTACTCATCATGCTGCATCTTCCATGGTCTTATCTATCATCAACCTGCCCATGCTCATGATCTCATTCATCATCATGCTGCCCATGCTCATATCATCATGCATCATTATGCTGCCCATGCTCATATCATCATGACGCTTATTATGCTACCCATGGTCTCATACATCATGCTGCCTTCCTTCGGAGATAGATGCTCCAGTTTTTTCGACAGTTCCTCGTAGTTCAGTCTTTTCCGGTAGTTCTGTCTTTTTCGGTAGTTCTGACAATTCCAACATTTCTGACTTTTCCAGCTTTTCCTGTATTTCCGGTATTTCCGGCTCTTCCGACGTTTACGGTATTTCTAGCTTTTTCGACATTTCTGTCTTTTCCGGCAGCTCTGGCTTTTCCAACAGTTCCAGCTTTTCCATCTTTTCCGGCTTTTCCGGCTTTTGCGGCAGTTTTGACAGTTCCAACAGTTCCGACATTTCCAGGTTTTTCGGCTTTTCCTTAAGATCTCTCCTCCAAATAAAACCCAAAGACATGTAGAGAGAGGAAGAGATCCAAGTGTGTGTAGAAATGACTAAATGGTAGAGGTTGAATAAACATGGTTATTGGGCTTCTAAGCTTACATAAGTTGCTAGCCAACTTAACAATTTTTCCATAACATAAATAAATTCATAACATCATAAATACATATCGGAATCAGATGACCTTTAGATCAATCCTACAACACTCAATAAGAGGGATCCAATAAAAATATCCACTGCCATAAATAATATAACCCGCATGGATTTTATCCCTAGTTGCCAATTTTAACAAGATGCCATCTTTTGTTTGTTGTACTTGTAGACCAAGAAAATAAGTTAGTTCTACAAGTAAAGACATTTCAAATTCTCATTGCATAACAGAAAGAAAGTTTTGACCCATAGATTCTGCATTAATGCCCAAGATGATGTCATCAACATAAATAACAATAATTAGCAGTTTATCATTCTCAATTTTTGTATATAAGTTGTTCTCTACAAATCCTTTTGTGAAACTTTGTTCTTCAAGATATTTGTTAAGATGATAATACCATCCTCTTGGAGGTTATTTCAGTCCATATAGAGCCTTTTTGAGTTTGCATTCAAGCTTTCAATCATTTCCCATATTGAGTCCTTCTGATTATTCAACATATACTTCTTCTTCTAAATCTCCATTTACAAATACAAATTTTACATCCACTTGATACACTTCGAATTTTTGAAATCTTCAAAGAGCAAGAAACAATTATTGTGGCTTCAATTCTAGCAACAGGTGAAAAAGTTTCTTCAAAGTCTATACCTTCTTGTTGAACATACCCTCTACAAGACAAGCCTTGCTTTATTTCTAATAAACTCTCCATTTTCATTCAACTTATTCTTGAATATCCACTTTGTTCCTATAACATTTTTATCATTAGGTATAGGAACTAATTCCCAAGTATCATTATTTTCAATTTGGTCAAGTTCTTCATCCATGGCCTTAACCCAACCTTCATATCTGCTAGCTTCATTGACATTTTTTGGTTCTATGGAAGATAATAATGCTATATAACTAGAAGCTCCTAAAAGAGTTCTTCTTGTCTATACTTCGGAACTGTTTTCTCCTAGAATTTGACATTCTGGATGATTCTTTTGAACATACCTCGATGGAGCCTTTTCCTTGTCAGATGTATCTTCTTCTGATGCTTCATTGGTTTCGTCTTCTATATCATTTATATTTGATACGGGAAATCATTCGACATCTTCATTATCATCTTTCTTTGCTAATGTCACTTGTTCCAGATTACTACATGCTTCATCGATTACAGCATCAATGAGTTCAACAATTTTTTGAAGTCTCTTATTATAACATTTGTATCCTTTACTTCTAGATGAATAACCAAGAAATATTCGTTCGTCTGCTCTAAGTTCAAACTTACCAAGTTTTTCATTAGTCTTTTTGATGAAACATTTTCTTCCAAAACCTATGAAGTATTTGACAGTATGAGGCTTACCATACCAAAGTCCATATGGAGTTTCATCACTATTTACATGAACATGAGCTTTGTTAAGAGTATTTATTGCAGTATGTGCAACTTCACCCCAAAAGGTGTTGGGAGTTCTAGATTTATCAGACATAGCTCGAACCATTTGTTGAATTGTTCTATTGATTCTTTCCAGCACACCATTTTGTTGAGGATTTCTGCCAAGAGAGAACTGTCTCTTTATTCCATGTTGTTCATATAATTCAAAAAATTCATCTGATATGAATTCTCCTCCCAGATCAAATCTGAGACATTTTATTTTTAGATCTAATTCATTTTCAGCTAAAGCTTTGAAGACTTTAAAATTTTCAAATGCTTCATCTTTATGCTTTAGTAAACCAATCCAACACATTCTAGAAAAACCATCAATGATTAAAATGTAGTATTCTTCTGCATGAGGTGACTTTTTCCTTGTTAGCCCACATAAATCAGTATGAATTAGTTCAAGAGGCTTACTTTTTATCTTTCTTTGGCATTTAATTGAACTCTAGTTTTCTTACTGAATTGACATGGTTCACAGATGGTATTTTATGGGATGATGATATCTGGGAGATCATGAACTACCTTAACCCTGCATGTTTTTCTTATTTGAGAAAAGCTTAGATGCTCCAATCTTCTATTCCATAACTAGTTCTCTTCTTTTCTTCGAATATAACATTCTTCTTGACCTCTTTTTAGTATATATAGATTGCATGGAGTTCTTGTACCTTTGATTATGGTCTTTCATGTGTAAAGCTCACGAACCATACATTCTTTTAATCGAAACACAACTTCATTTCCTTGATCACAAATTTGACTAAGACTCAACAAGTTATGCTTTAAACCATAAACATACATAACATTTCTAGCTTTACCATTTTCTTTTAAATAAACTGAACCTTTACTCTTAATGACAACTGGTGTGTCATTTCCAAAAGAGACATTCTTTTCCTTTTCTAAAGATTTGTATGAAAGGAGTTTAACTTTATCACGTGTCATGTGCTTAGTGCATCCACTATCAATGTACCACTGATTTTCTTGTCCCTTTGCAAACAGAGCTATGGCACATCTTTCTGACTGAAATTTTTCATTTTCCATACCTTGGAATTTGATGATATTTGTTCCTTTTGAATTGTTGGCCGAAATTTTCTCATGCATTCAAATTCTTCATGACCATAGTTATTGCAAAATGAACATTCAATTTCATCTTCAAGAGGAGAAAAGTTATTATAAGAGCTTTTTTTGACTCTTGTCATGCTCCTTTGTTTTCTTGCCTCTCTAGTCATGCTAGTTTTGTAAGCAACAAGTTGAACAGCCTTATGACCAAAGTTATGGCATGAAAAAATTGTCCATTAAAGATGAAGTTTCTGTTATCATAAAATGTTTTAGTATTGTTAACCTTTTGGTTGGTGTTTCTATTGATGTTCACCCTTGGAGTAAAATGAGCATGATTTACCTAGGGAGTACCTTGATGCTTTAATTGATGATTGAGTCATTGTTCACTTGTTTTTGCTCCATCAAGATAGCTTCTCGTGATCTCTCAAGGTTTTTCTGGTTGTTATGTTTCTCCAGTGTATCCAAGACCAGTCTTTACAGGAGGAGAACACCGAACCTTGATGATTTCATCTAAGGTTTCTAATCCTTCAGCACATCTAAGATTCATAGATTTTTTCTTCTCAAGTTGTTTACTTAGACCCACTATTGCACATTCTAATTTTTCATTGTGCATTTATCTTTCAGTGTGTTGATGTGTCAAAGTGTTTATGACCATATTCTTTTCTTCCAAATGGATTTTAGGTAATCCAAAACATCACATAAGCACATAACATCAACAGATATAGACACCATATATAAGCAGAAACCCATAAAGGGAAAAAACCATGATTTTTATTGTTGTGATGCAAATGAAAGCTCCTACTCCCCTCTTATGTCTAATGTTTTGTAGGCTGCAACCTATAGCATGTTGCTACATCAATTTTTTTGTAAGTTACAACATGAGAGGAAGCTCCAACTCCACATAAGTTTTCTACAAACTACAACCTACAGGAGGCTCCTACCTCAATAGGCTACAAATTGTTCTTTATCAAGGTCCAACTTGAAAGGAGACTACAATCCCGTGATATGTACAAGAAACATTAATTTTCGTAAACTAGTGGTTCTATGATATTTTGGTCTCTACATCACCCTCTCTTTAAGCTTGTGCCATCACCTTTTTGGTCTCTACATCACCCTCTCTTTAAGCTTGTGCCATGACCTGCATCTTCATCTGTTCCTCATGATTAATCACACTCGATGGTTCCAAATGCATCTGCAAATTTTTCTCCTATATGATTTCTAATGGAAAAACACTTCTTAATGTAATATGAATCACAAATCATTGAAAATATTGAAAATAATAAATATAATTGAAAGTAAACACTTTGTGCTACTATTTAAATTAAGAAAAATATGGAATTGACATACTAAATTAAAAAAATGTTGAAGCATGAAATTAAAAGCTTTCAATAAAAACGGTTCAAAGTAAACACTTTGTGCTATTATTTAATATGGAAATATGGAATCGACGGATTAAATTAAAAAAGTGTTGTAGTACGAAATTAAAACACTCAACCGTCCTCGTTTTGTTCTAGACAAGATCTTTCTAGTTCCAATCGAATATAATAGTGTGTCCACACATATCGAAGCAATCACTTCTTGATAAGATTGCATAGTGAGTAGTTTCAACGACTAAAAGAAAACGATATTTAAGCGCCAAGATACTCTAAAGTGTTGTCGTGACGTCGCAACACGCTGTAAATGACGCGAAATTTTCCCACGCTTTTCATAAGAATATCCGCTATTATTTCCAAGTCAACCAGTGACAACGAGAGGAAGCAAAGACTATAGAGTGATATCTACATAAAGCAATTAGAAATTGCAATCAATATTTATGGAGCAATAATTCTATTAATGCACTGGTACAGTATATGTTATCTATTAATAAAACTGTAACTCCGCAATTTACATCAAAAGCACTAATAAGCGATCAGAAAGTCTCTAATAAAATTTAGCCAATGGGGTTATACTTTTTATTTTTAATTTTTAATTTCTTTTGTGCGGGTGAACTGCAACGTACAGCAACGCGTCGGGTTAGAAACCCTTTATTCTATTATAGCAATAGACGGAAAACATCTGGCAGCGTTGGACATCTGCCGGTACTCGTATTTTTTAATACTTTTCATTGTATCCTTTTACAGTGGGAGACGGAACATTTGTGTAGCAGGTCAGAATGAAAGTAATGTCGAGTTTTTTTTTATACTTTTCATTGAATCATTTTGTCGTGGGAGACGGAACATTTGTGCAGCAGGTTCAGAGGAAAATAATGTGGACTTTTTAGGTTTTTTAATTTAATTTTTTTAAAATTTGATAAGAATTTACTGAAATCAAATAACCTTGCATAATCTAAATATTTCAAGGCTTTTTAAGGCGTTATATATATATATATATATATATATATATATATATATATAACAGTTTAAATAACTCAAATTTCCATTTTATTTTAAATTTTGCTGATGCAAATAACAAAAAGTCAAAAAAATTGCACTGAACACAAAATGTTATAATAATTAGGATTAAGCAGTGCCAACGTGTTAGGTGTTTTTTAATTTTTGTTGGTCGGGTAGAATGAACACTTCAGGTAAAAGTTGAACAACACTCTGTGATAATATCATATTATAGTAATAAAATTAAATCGATGCCATCTTGTCTGGTGGTATTTTTATTTTTAGATTTTCGGTCGGCATATAGTGAAAACCTTCCGTCCTTTGCTGCTGCGGCCATTTTATAAATTCCTTGGTTTGCTTGACCTGCAAACATGTCCAATGTTTTTATATGCTTACATGCTTACCAACACTACCGAGCCGCCAGTCTGTATTTAATTACAATGCCGCTTCCTTTACATCCGTTAAACCTCAAATCTGCACGTTAAGATTTTTCAATCACTTCTTTCATAAAAACATTTTAGGTTTCTACTCGCTCGAAAAACATACATGCTCTAGACTCTTTTAGAGATAGTTTACAAATATGTCGGGAAAGCAGGAGAATCCCTGCTAATTGAGTTGCTCCCACAATTTTTGACTAATTATTTGTCAAAATTATCGGATTTTCCATTGGCCAAATTGCGACTATAAACTGTGCTGACAGTGGATGAATGGATAAACTATATACTAATAACCTATATACTGAAATGTCTGATTTTGTGAAGTAATATCCTTGAAACTCAAAAAGAAAAAGCACACATAAATGTTACATGGGAAAGGTAATAATTAAAAAATAAATATTTATATTATAAATAAAAAAAGTTATCACTTTTAAAATAGAATTTATTTTTATAAATTTGAATATGAATTTTTGTGGCATATGATATAATATAACATTAAAATATTTTAAAACAACTTATAAATATAATTGATGTAAATCTTATTACATTATCTCGTACAGTATGTGAAGTTATAAGGAAAGCATTTAATTCAGCTGATTATTGTCATTTAATTCACATGATTATTGTGAAGTTGGAAAGAAAATATTCCATTCATGTGATTAAAAATATTAATATATTATTTTTCATCATAAATAAAAATTAATAAAAAATCAATTTCCAAAAACTACAAGGAAAGTAGGAAAACCATTACTAAGAGAGTTGAAAATGTGTATGTGTAAATTTTTCTTTGACATAGAATTAAAGGTTCTATTGCAATAGTATTAATTAAAAAAAGTTGAAAATGTGTATGTGTAAATTTTTCTTTTACATGGAATTAAAGGTTCTATGCAAAAGTATTAACTAAAAAAATTATTTAAAAATATTAGTTAAAAAAATATTTAATTATAGATAAAATATTTTATATTTTTAAAAATAAATTAATTAGTTTAACAAATTAGTGTCTCCGGCAAAAAACTTTTAATTTCTATTTATTTAAAAGATTTGAAAATTCAAACTGTTATTATCATGTTTTTAACTATAATATTAATTATAAAAAGTATAAATGAAGTCTATTGAAGACTATAAGGAGTGTATTTAATTCACATTATTATTGTAATTCAGTTTATATATGATTATAGTGAAATTGCAAAGAGAAGATTCCATTTACCCAATTAAAAATATTAGTAGATCAATTTTTATAATAAATGAAAGTTGATAAAAAAACTTATTCATGTTTATTGAGATGAAAATGT